>JAVQJD010075474.1:0-75304 GCA_036023655.1 Nannoperca australis
AATTTGTTTTAAAGAAAAAAACTGACAAGGTAGTGTAAAATGCCATTAATAGAATTATACAGCAATATTAGTAGTTTTGTATATTTAAAACAATTTAAATTTAGCCATAATTGTAATTAAGAATTCTTACTCTGAACTTTTTCTCCTTTTCAGTTTATTGTTGTCAAGTTAAATATGTTAAGTAATCGTGATAGTGGTTGTTGATCATTAACCCAGCCCTCTTACAGTCTAAAAAAACTAACAAAACAAAAAACCCAATACAACAACAAAAGGACCGGTCTACTATTACATCCTTGTGATTTAGAAGATAAAGAGGTGAATGATAAGGCATTGAATTGACAAATAATTTGTAGCGTAAAACTACTGACTCAAACAGATGAAGTGTGAGTCAATGCCAATGCAACGATCTGAGTAAGGTCAACCCTCGTACGTCAATGATGAACTTTTTTCCACAATGCTATGTTTCATGCTCAAACGGCCTGTAACCTTTTGATTTTTTGAACACCAAAACTCAGTAGGCAGCTACCAATGCTGGCAAAACACAGCCTGTACACCACTTGCAGTGTTTATATGACCTACAAAACCATAAAAAGAAAAACAGATGAAACTGTTGCTATCCGGTAAATCAGGAATATCAGAAGATTTGAAAAATATAATCTTAAAATCTGATAAAAGACAGATTTGTGTGGACCTGGTGTTTCAAACTGTCCCTTACATTAATAGCTAAGCTGCTGGTCACATTTACTGTAGGTCTTAACACAAAGATTTAAAATGTGTATTCGTTAACAGAGTTCAGCTTGTTAAAAGTGATTTAAGCAATAAATTACACCTGTTTAAGGTTGGTGCAAACAGACTGACCTCAAGATGAGCCTCAAATTAAGTAAAATGAGAAAGATATCTTTTAACAACTCTTAAGGTGATCATTTTACATAACAAAACATTTTCCGTGCAAAGGGATTTAATGCATGCACGACTTTGGCCTCACATTTACAGGAAACCATTCAGTAAATCATACCCCTATAAATAGTTGCAGGCAGTCGCAGTGCAGGCTATGTATACAGGTTACATTTTATGCGAGCTAACATTTTCTGTTGACCTGGAACGCAGCAATTCATCGCTATCTCAGGAGACTGGCAAGAATATAGGCATGTATGACCTTTAGAGAGTGGTGGCAGAGAGCCCAAGTGTAAATACTCTGAATAGTACTTCTCAAAGTCCTTTCTGCTGACATTGATTTGCTGATCTGCAGGTTCATAAAAATATCCCAGGTTTACCCAGTGTTAACACAAGTAATTATTAAAAGGACCATTGACCTTGTGACGCACATGTAAAATCAGAGCCTGACGAGGTTCATATGTCATCAAAAAAAAAAATGTAAGCAGCTGTCTATTAAGGTAAAATAAGTAACCAGACCTGCTTCTGACTGGTCTCTCTATTTTGTTTTCCTTTATTTCTACCGATACCAGGCCAAAGTTTAGTTTCCAACAAGACGTTTTACTGTCAAAGGCAGGAATCTTACATCCTGCACACATAGATGTGTAATATACATTTTTGGTTGCATGGCTTTTGTTTGTCCATTCATTTTATGTACGTTTGTTTACAATCTTCCTTTACGCCCATTCAACACAGAGGTATGAAACAAAACCTATAATGCCCACTAGGGATGTAGGGAAAATAAATTAACTTAATAGTACTCAATGAGTACAACGAGTACTGGCAGGTACAAGGGGGTGCAGTGATCTGATTGACTGTTTTTTTAATCCCCAAACTCTTCGAAACGCTACTGCCACCTCCTCATTCATTTCAATGAGACCACTCTGGGGTCTGGCACAAAAAGCTTTGGACCTGGCTCAACTTACAACAATGCCATACGTCATACAGCAGCACACTAAATTCTCCAAACAATATGTGCAAGTGCACATTCCAGGTCGATTACTTGGTAATGTGAATAGCATAGCTCTATTGTGTACGTCACAATAGTATATCATATCACGGTATTATCACCTGCTGTCCGGTGTTTTGGCATCTGATAGGGCTTCAAGATGTTATCATGGAGCCGATCTGATAATAGTAAGGCCACAATCTGTTAGATATATAGGACAGCAATTTTCATTTCAGTTTATGGTAAACCTTAATTATATAACTGGTCATGGCAGCTGCACCACGTTTTTGTGCTCAGCCTTTTTGAAAAAGACAGATAGAAACATTTTGGACATGCTAATGACAAGCATGTGTCATTGTAATGTGTAATGTGTAATTCAATGCTGTGAATAAATTAATGGGCAACAATCTGAATAAGATACGCTTTCCTTTTTTTAATATCAATGTAAACTAAAAGACCACATTGTGTCAGAAAAAATGTTGTTACTGCGATCTTAATAAGCTCAACTGTGTAAGAGACTGTTTCTCTCTATCAAAGTGCAAACATGTGATGTATTTCCTTCACACGTAACCTTTTTTGACCACTGTGGAGAGAACACACCAAGAACACCAAGCTATAGTTTTGAGTCTGTGAGGCCTGAGTACAACAGGAAGGTTATACCTGATATGGACATGAGAGCTAGATGAGGGAGGCTCGGAGCCTTGTAAGGGAACATCTGGTTTTATCATGGAATCAGTGCAGGCTCCTCTCATAAACACAACCTAACGCCTGAGCCCTGGAGCTCTGGCCAATAACAAGCATGTGAACACAAACGCCATCAATCAGAGCCGAGCAGTGGGAGGAGGAGTTAACAGGGAAGTAGAGAGAGAGAGAGAGAGAGAGAGAGAGAGACCGACACAAAGAACAGTGAGAAAAAGGCACCACAACAGAAATTGTGTGTTAAGTAAATAATTTACAAGCAAGTGACCAACGCTGGCTTTTAGGCAGCTTCTCATTTCTACTTTACGTATCAGATTCCCAAAGCTGCCATTAAAGCTGAGGTGACAGGGGGTTTACATAAAAAAAAGAGCTTAAGAAGCTTACAGTTGTACACTTGTCAAGTTAAAGGTCAAAATCAATACGGAACAGGCCACTCTGAAGCGCCTCAACATCTGTCAGTCTAGTTGTCAGAGGTTTTCGAGAACACACTTAACTTATGGTTATTCAGTATGAGAGTCATTTAACCAAATTCAAAACACTCTTCTTGGCAAATTCATAGTGAGAGTCTGTTTGTGTGCACCATAGCAACAAAGGGCATGTTGCTGCCTGTCCTTTTCTACTCTCTGATCATGGAAGAAACAGAAACTTTTCTAAGTGATATGAGATAAATTTACCAGCTGTAAATATAATTTGAAAACATTTAATGCTGCATACACCAAGATACTCACGCACACAAACCCAGAAAGAATTATTACTAAACTCTGTAGCTCTTTGAGGTCAATATTTTAGTTTTAAAGACATATTTACAGACACAGTTCCCCACTCTCACCAATCCCATTTCTAGTAGCAGCAGCAGGAAGCTGTTTTCAGTGAAAAAGCTCTGAAACCATTGTACGCTGCATGCCTAACGGCAGACAGTTAGCGAACAGCTGAAAAATTTTGCAAGATAAAAACCCAGTGGGTGGAGATCAAACCAGAGATAAAATAAAGTGATTATTGGACCGAAATTAATCACATTGCTAAAAAAAAAAACTTTATACGGTCAGAATATATGAAAGCTGTGTGTTCATAAGCAGGATTTGACATTCGTCTGCCCTCTAGTGGCCAGAAATCTAAGAATGCAGCTTTAAGGTCTGTGTTTGGGTCTACGTTTTAATGCCACATTTGCCTTTTCTCATAGATTTCTATTTAAATCCTTTATAACATAAATATTTCATACATTCTTTGATATTCTGGAAATTTCTTACTGATAAAATGCCGAAGACTGTACTCCAGTTTTGTGATTTTATTTGGGACAGATGTTTTGAGCAAAACACCCTTTTTCGGTGTAAGGCGATTACCCATGAGTTTGCAACAATCCATTTCCCTCGGTATGGCCAGATAATGGATAACGTAATGCTTTCTACAACAATGTGTGGGCATACTTTTACAGCAACCCTGCTGATATGATGCTGCACTACAGTATAACAGGTCAGGCACTAAAAGCTACAGCTTTTAAGAGGCCAAAAAAAGTATTTTGCTGCCACATCTAAAAGCCATAAGTTAATGTTTCTTGAGAATAATCCACCCTGGCTTGGTACAGGGGTTGGGTGTTTCTGTATTTCACATTTTTGGAGTCCCTGGTGTTTAACGCACACAAACTGAAGTGAGACTGTCATCCTGCCATAAGGCGAGTATTCTCTCAGATACAAATGTGAAGAACCTGCTGTTAGAGCAACAGAAAAGAGAGAAAGAGAGAGACTAAGAGAGTGAGGCTAAAAGTTTTATCGATTAAAAGGAGAAAAGCAAAGACAACCAGTTGAGTTCAAGAAAGGCTGAATCAAAAATGTTTAGAATTTTATAAAAGTATGCTTTTTCATTGTCTATACCATAACATCGGGAATTAGATGCACATAAATATATTATAACCACAAATTTAAATTATATTTCTGCCAATTGGCACAAAAGCATTTCAGGGAGGCTATTTATTAGTGACCTTCATCACAGGATACAGTAGTCACGAGTCCTATTTTAACAACTGAGCCCAGGAAATGTATTTGTAGATACTTCATTTCTGCCATTGATGCATTCAACAAACATAAATTCCTGTGCCAGCTCTGCCCATTAAAATAAGTGAACAAAATGCATTTTAAATGATAAAAACTAATGTAACAAATTAAGGCAGAAAAAAATATTGGAATATGTAACTGCAGTTGCAACTGAGAGACCAATGTATTTGTTGTCTTTTTTAAGTGGTAAATACACACTTCATTACAAAGTGCATCATGCAGTTTACAGTTTAAACACTGTGTCAACAGGCAGGAAAAGCGGCTTTCAGCATGACTGGAGTCTTCAGTTACTTTTCCCTCAATATCCCATCTTAGGAACGAGCAGACTCAGCAGGCATTGCTGACAGAGTGCGAGTCAGAACATAATGCCGGAACCACCGGGGATCAGCATTTTACATCTGTAAGTATAAACTTAGCTCGGCAAGCTCTGCCTGCATCACCTGAGACAGATGCCACATGGCATAAATACCTTAGACAGAAGCCACATGGCATAAATACTGGAACACTGGCTGACTGTCAGATGAGTCACACGAACAAACCTGAGGTAGGTTTACTAAACAGAGTTAAGGAGAGCAAAGGTGAGGCCTACATATCAGTGTACCAAGATTTGTGTAGTATACAATCCTTTTTTTTTCTTTTGCCGGAACTTTAAATTTCTAGGTATTAAGATGTTGTGGAATTGCTGAAAAAGTATATATATATGTATATTAAGTTTAAAAAAGGGCCAGGCTTCTGTAAGAATATCAGCAATAGTGTATTGTTGTGATTGCTAAGTGGAAGAATAAAGTAAAAGAAGAACTATAAAATTTGCTTGGATTAAAGAAATGATGATCCTCAAGACACACGTGTCATCCATTTGCAATTTATTCGACACTATTTTTGTCTCAGACTATCTCAGTCCGCTTTGTGAAATAACAATCCCTTTTAAATTATATTTTATAAATGCCTTTTTTAATTCAATTTTTTCTGAAATAGGAACTGAGACAGTATTTATATCACTGTAGCTTATACACTGGATTCTGGGTGGACAAATCAATGATCTTCAGTATCATTAAATATAATATCGACTTAAAGACATCCACAAAACGTTTCATTGCAGTTGTTACATGGAGGTTTGTTGTGGAGAGTAGTGTTGCCTGAATGTCCTCCTGACTGTGACCTTTAGTTTGCTTCTCTCGCTGCTCTGTTGCTCCATGACATGCTAAAAGTTAACTTCACCTCATTACCTGCATAGACAGCCTATTAATGTGTCAAAAACATGATAAATGATCTTCGCTGTATACATAGCTTAACGGACTACCTATAAGATACTTTTAGCCTTTGCTTGTTTTTTTTGGGCTTCAGCAATATTTGCTTAGACAAGCTAATAAAGGTGATTAGTTACCATATTGATGATTTACCCCATGCCACATCTGGTACATTAGATCAAGCACTTATTAGCAGGTGAAATGTATGATAACTATGAGTGTGTCTTTCGAAAATAATGTGATTAATTGGTCTCTGTTCCCCAATGTAGCTGTGTTAGCAGGCAAGAGCATTTTATTTCAGAGGAAAGCCGCAAGTGTAAAGTAACTGCATTTTCTATGGGAGGATAAGTTATTGTGGTGACTATTTAGTGTGACTATATATTTAAGGATCAGGATTTAAGGAGTTCAAATGAAGATAAAGCTTTGTACTCTACTACAAAGCTTTATATTTCATATTTATATTACAAGTTATTATAAGTGTCAGATGTACTTTTCATTGTTTTTTTATTCTTAATTTCTTTAAGCCTGTGCATTTGCTACTTGTGTAAAAAGCCAACCTGATGTGTTTCTATACGCTCACTATCCCCGGTAGTGTTTACCTTATGACGCAAATACTGCATCTTTAATCCATGCCTACCCCCAGCCAACTACTGGTGTCTGCAGCCAAACGCTGAGGGCCTAATGTCCCGTCTATGGTGCCCGGCCAGGGTGCCTGCTGTTGATATGTGGCATCAAGTCCACTGTTGATCCAGTTGATCCTTTGATACAGGGTCGGGACAGATAAGGACAAAGGAGGGTCACACTGCAGCAGCCAATCCAATGCATTACAGAATGTATCAGTATTAGCAAGAGACAACTTTTTAAAACGTTTATAGTCTATAAACACATTAATATGGTGTCTCTTTGTTGAGTGAAGAAAGAAATCTTTGGCTTGCTTCACTCCACAGCGTCAGGTGTACCCCATGAAGCTCAGGGGGATTCAGCGTCCTGCTAAGGGACATTTCCAACAGTTTCAGTAGTGTGAACTGGTGCCCTGCTTGAAGGAATGTCTCTTTAGCCACTAAACCACTGCCCATCAAGCCTTGATCGTTGAATATCACTCTTCACACTCTCCAGACCTTCATGGAGAGCAATAACAGTTTGGGGGTGGGCCACAACTCTGACTGTATCTGAACAGCACAGTGTGGATCAGCTGCAGAGCGGGTGTGCGATTAAAACCCTGTGCTCTCCGCTCACTAGCTCTGCCATCAGTGAGCTCCCCCCAGTCTGCTATTGCTGGTTTATCTCCAGCAGCACACAGTATTCAGACCACAGATGCAGCAGACATGACTGTCTTTTACTGTATATTGACGGTAAATTACTGCGTCATTGCTCTCTAACTTTTATCTGGTGTGTGTCAAACAAGCACAAGCTAATTATTTTGGTTTGATATTGTAGCTTTGTCGCAGACAAAACCACTATCACACTGCAACAGAAATGTATTAAATTCTTGCAAAGTGATAACAAATAACAAATTGACTTTTTCATGAGTAGTGAATAGAATGAGTACTATATTATTTTAACCTGAAATGTAGATACGCTTGTTGTTTGGTCCAACCTCGGCCGGATGGGGGAGATATCACACTGAAGCTCAAAGACTTTCTTCAGACACAAAATCTATCTACAAAATCTCACTTACATTATGTGGGGGGGGGGGGGGGTCATCTGGCATTTGAGCCAGTGTGTGCGTGTGTGTGTTCATGTGTGCTTGTGTGTTGGGGGAGGGGCGGACGGGGGTTAAAGTGAGAAAGAAAAGGAGACAGCGACAGACTAAAGAAAAAGTGAAGACAAGGGGGTGGGGATTGGCCCGGGAGCAGTTTCTCCAAAAATGTTTTTGCTTAAACCTCATCATTCCACTTTCAAAGATTTACTTTTACCATAAGTCACTCAGACTAAATTGTGCACAGTTATTGGAAATGGCGATCCTGTTGGTTGAAGTTAGGGTTTTCATTGCAGTGACTAATAGTGCTTCTCAGTTTTGCCCTTTTCAGTGGGATCTGCCCTCAGCTGCTAAACACACACAAGCCCTCCTCTGTAGCTGCGGCTGACGTCAACCGTCACTTAGCAACAGCCTTTTGGTGTAAAAGCAGCAGTGCTGACACCGTTTTCAAAAGAGGCGCACTGAGAGAGGCAGAAAGAAATTCAGAGAGAATGAGAAAGAATAAAATGAGGGAGTGAAAAGTAAAGGGAGAACATGAGTAAAATGTTGGTGAGATTGCTGTGTAATGTTTTGATGAGAATTCTATGCAAAACTCATAACTGTAAGCATAGTCAGTGGGGGAAAAAAGCTACATCACTCTTGTTTGACCATTCATTCAAATGATCAATTAAAGCTTTAAAGAATATTGACGGAAAAGATGATGTTATATCAATAAAGGCATCTGGAGACTATTAAAAGTCAGTAAAACGTATGGTAGGTAGTCATTTAAATAAAACTTATTCCACTACATCCCTCACTTCTATTTCTCCATGCTTAAATTCCCACAGCAACAATTTAAGCATGGGCGCACGCCATCTATGTCATAGCACTTTAATTTAACCATAACGCCCCTTAACCAAACCTAACCATGCTCTCTGTCGCTCGCTCGCTCTCCCTACTCTCACCCTGTCACTGGACTGAACAAACAGTCAACACATGCAAGGTTCAACAACCTCATTCTGAACATAAAAGCTCAGCCACCTGAGACATATGCATTGTTGGGGGAACCTTGTGGAGTAATCAAAATCAGCTCAGACGAGCTGTGCAGAAAACCTCCACAGTCTCCTAAACTTCCAAACTAAAAAGCTTGATTGTGGTGCAAATAGAGCCAGCAGCTTGGGGAACATTTTGTCATTACTTATCTAACCATTTCACATTTTTCATGTAGTGAAAACAGGGAAAGCATGATAGGCTGAAAAAACAACAACAAAAAAAGTCTAATTAGCCAACTTAGTTGATGGCATCCACCTCTCCAGTCCAACATTCTGGGCCTGAGCAATACACAAACTCAGCCACGGATAAGCTTTGTACAGATAATAATATAAGCAGATAGACGAGGTCAGGACATCACATCATCAAGGCTCATTAGAGAAAAATAAGGAAGAGGGGACATGCTGTACAGCTCTTTATAGGCATAAAAAACATAACCCTAACTCCTCAAATAACAGTAATTTATGGACTATCTCATCAACAAAATGTTAATGGAAGATACAGAATAAAACTGTTTGTGAATACATTGTGAGCCTTCTTTTGATGGTGTCTCTTTAGACACCAGAGTCATTAGGCTAAGCTCTGGTAGACCTATCATGAAAACTAAAGAGCTGCAAGCTAATTGCTGGTGATCATGACGCAAACCGTTTCCAGGGTAACCCGAGTTTTGGAGTACCCGCTCCAGCATTTCCTCATCTGTTTGCACTCACACCAGCAGGCTGACAATGCAGTCGCTGCATCCTGTTTCACTCTGCAGTCAGCCAAACACACAGTACCTCGCTCAACTTAACCCTTTCTACCAGTCCTGCTGCTGCCGATGAAAAATCTAAAGCAGCTATGCAAACTAGTTCTGACATTAAAGAAAGTGGGATGAGAATATAATTTACAGGAGGAGAATGCACAGCAGCCCATCTGGATCCAATAACAACAAGCCACATTTTAATCAGCACAATTCCTAAAGAAACCTATTATGAACATTTCAAATATGGATTAGAAACACCTGAAAAAGTTCCATTACACATAGGGGCAATTCATAAATGCTGATTCAGCTCCTAATTTGTAAAATCATAAAATGTTTACCTACTATCAAAGCTACCTGTGGAATCGACGATGAGTTGCTAAGCAATGATTTAAGACATCTCGGTCCTGATGTCGCAACTGTTACACAAGATCCTAAACACGGAGGTTAACTTCAGACGTCATTCTCTTTCTGTTTAAACAAGAGCTTAGCTTATCTCACATTTTATCAAGATAAGTATATTATAATAATCAGCTCAAAGTCAAATTAACAACACTTACATTAAAGATGCAATATTTCCATTTTTATTTAGAATCCAAAAATGATTGAGGTTGAACAAAAATGTATTAGTCAGCATAGACCTTAGAAGCTACAGTCTATTCCAACTAAAGTTATATAAAATGTAAATAACAAAAAACTAAAGATTATGTGTAGCGCAAAAGGTTATCTTAATTTATTTATTTAAGCCAACAAAGAATATGAGCAAGGCACAATTAGGTTGTGGTGTTCTCTAAGTGTGCATGACGCATCTTGATCATGTAAGAGTTCCAGTGTGGCACAGCAGGCTAAATAAGGTTAAAGTTGATTATTCTTTATATATTCAATTGTTTAAAGCAAGAATGGAAAAAATTTTATATACTGGATTTAAAAATATGTCGAGACCAGCATGTGGAGGATTTACAGTATACTGGAAAATAAATCTAAATGCTTGTTTCAGCACACACAACCCCTCTTGAATTGAACACACGTTGTTCAGACAGTCGTTTAGTTTTGATGACAGTGAACCAAAGGCAAAGGAGCTAATAGACAGTTTCTCTAAATGCATGGAGGCTTTCATCTCCACAGACGATACAGATAAAGAAGCTGAGGATGCAAACAGTAAACAGTACACAAGGTAGAATTTCATTCAGGTACAAAAACACAACCACATCATCATAATATACACCTTTACATTTACACTGAAACTGATTATAAGTACTGATCCTAGAACACATACAAGCCCTATTTTTTCTGTACCACAAATCTACTATTTGCATAAATTGACTATTAGATTTTACACCCATTCTTTTTTTTCTGTACTGCTATAATACTGACGAGGGATGATTTGTTCAATCAAAGTGAACAATACCTAACTAGTTCAATACACTTACACCATTGATAATTTCAGCCTATATGTCAGCAAAAAATATCACATTAGTAAATTAGTAAAATATATTATTTTGAAATACAAAAGAATAAAAACTTAAAGCTTGTCTGATTCTCTGGATGAATGAGCTAAGTGGTCTGAAGTACAATTCTCCGTGGCAACTTTTCTACCTAAAAGACTCTATTGCACACCGCCTGACAACGGACAATTTCTCCCTTTCTCATCACTGCCGGAGGCAGACACTATATTCTACAGGGCGATTAATAAGACTTGGCATTTTTTTTCTTCTTTGCAATCACCCTGTGGTACGTCACTGGGTTGTGACGTCAATGTTATATCATTCCACATGGCTTTACAGCAAGCGAACGTGACAGCTGAGAGCTGCTCTGCGTTTTCACTGCTCTCCCTTCCAACCTTTCTCTCTGCAGCCTGCTTCTCTGTTCTTGTCTGAATGGGGGGTTAGTTAACTGTATTATTTTCCCCTGCCTGCCCCCGTGGAGTGGTAACCACACAAAAAGAGGGCCTTCTCCCTGAATTCAACATTGCACTGCCTGCACTGCCTCGAAGGTCTTACTCGTGATGTAGAGCTTTCAGATTTCTGCCGTGAACGCCCAAATGCAATAATCTTACTTTAAAAATATTATCTCCACTTTATTCTTGTCATCTCAAAAATCTAATCTCAAAGTGCAAAAGAAGTCTCTTGACAAAATGAGCAAATACACAGTTTTACAAGGCTCCTTCACCATGTCACAATTACACGATTCACTGAATTATTTATATATCCGATTAAAGAAGAATTTAACACAATAGAGCGACACAGTTAATGCAATAAATCTAGTATTCAGTGAGCCTGACCCCTGGCACTTGCAGTCAATCCATAAAGCTTTGGTTGCGCAAGAGGTTTTGAGTTACTGTGGCAAAACACAAAACTGAGACTTGAAATCATCAGAGCAAAAATGAACATGAATTAAACCAGAACAGGATAAATGAGACAATTCTATCTTCGACGCCGCATAATAAATTGTTTTTATGGTGTTGTACTAGATGTGTAAATTTGGACATGTTTGCACCTTGTCCTGTTTCATAATTTCTAAATGAGCAGTCAACACGTTCAATAAATTGTGTCTAATAGTGAAGAGACTCAAAGATGGCAGCAGCCATGAAGAGTTTTTCTTCCTAGTCAGTCTGACACATTTAAGGATCACAACTCCAATAAAAAGATGTGCTCGGCTACAGAGTGTCACCGTACACTAACACAACATTGCATACGAGCAAAGAAAACTGAGATATTGATCTTTAAGAAAAACAAAACAATCTTTTGACTCATAATACGACCATAACAAGGCATAAAAATGAACAGGTCTGTAAATAAACTTTGTTTTGTTCTTTCTTTAAACAGATAACTGTACGGGACGTTCATGTGGAATAGTACAAGTCTATAAAGAGTAAAGTAAAGTAAAGTTTTCATCTAAGTTGATGTTGACAAAGAGGCTTTAAAGATATGGTGACAAAAGAAAATATTATTTTATGACCCACTGCTAAACCCCGCTACAGTTAAACTTGTTTTATAATGTCATACTTACATTATATTGGTGTAAAAGAAAATACTTCGAAAATGACATAAGAGAGTGACATCCATGTCTTGAAACTGTATACAGACTATATACTATGTATCTGGTGAAATGTGTGCCATCACACAGCTGAATTTGAAATAGGTGTTCTAAATGTGATCAATAAAGCTGTACAGGGTGTTGATATTTTGTTGTAACATGTACAACACTCATTTATCAACTCAGCCTTTCAAAAAAACAACACATGGTCTGTGGCAATGTACGGGTATTTAAAAAGGAATATTAGTTTGTTGAAACGAACTTGCTGTGGAAGCTCAAAATATAGATTTTCTTGAGTAGATCTAAAAGTACCAGTGCATGCCTGTTAAACAAAAAAAAAACTAACTCGGTTTCTCACCTAAATGTTTTGCTGCACGTATAATTAAAGTCTTAAGAATTATTTAGATGTATTTCCTTTCTTTTTTCTTTTCAATTTTTGAAATGTTTTGACATTTCTGCTTGGCGTCTCATTTTCTTAATTTATTGGCATATAGCTGCCGGTTAGACACATTACCACCTCCCAACTGTTAATATGTAAAATTGTATGAATCCATTGGGTTTGCCAGACTTTTTTTGGCATGGAAAGTCTGCAGATGAACATATTTATTGACATTTGACATGCAAGCCAAGCTAGCAACTATAATGTCCTAAAAACATTAAAAGGTAGGAGCTAAATTATTTTTGGCATGCATGTGCAGCCTCGTGTGAACACTGATAGAGCACCAAAGACAACCAACACGGAAACCTCCTTGTCAAAATGTTGCTCTACAGCACTACTAGTGGCCAAAAACTCCTTGTGTACCTTTAAACAAAGAGACTGCTCTTCAAACATAAATATAAAATGTCAAAAGGACTCTCACAATGGGTAAAAAGATGAATAACTGAAAAATGAATGCATCTATCTAATTTTGGTATAGCAAGTCAACACATTACGCTGTTGAGTCTCAATACATCAACTTTGCTTCTTTCAAATTGAGAATGATGGGGGGGAAAAGCCATGGTTGGGTATGATATAGTCATTTCTGCAAATGTCTTGGAAATTCTACAAGTTTTAGTACACAACAAGTGGCATAATAATATAATACATAAAATGAAAAGATGAAAGAGAAGAAGAAAAAAACTTCACAATGTAAAACGTCAGTTAGCATTGCATTCCATTTGTTTCTGTGCTAGGACACATCGTAGTGTATTGCCACAGTTGTACCATGCTCATTTGCCACAGGTAAAAGGGAAAGCTTGATTTACACCATCATCCACTTTTTAAAGTGGACAGCGTCAAGCAAAAGTACTGTTACCTGCAGTATAATCTATAACCCACACAAATTAAGGCAGCTGGTTAAACTTTTGACAGGATCTTTTTTTAAGCCGTCCTACATGATTTTAACAAGCACATGACAGTTAGTAAAAACTAAATATTTTCCATAGCCATGGTGTAACAGGCTATGGGTCACATGAAAATTGTGACAATGATTTCAGGTTTTGTTTAAATAGTTTTGAAAACACAGTTTTTGTAATATCTAGTTTACTTTGATTAAAGTCTTAGTTCACGTTAACAGCTTAATTTGCGTCTACATCTACATGACGCCGAAACGCTATACAACAGTCTTTCCATGGTGACGATGAACATGCAGTATATAAAACAATGTGTTGCTGGTAAGAAAAAACAAACGCCCTCTATGCAACTGAAAGACAGAAAACCAATGACCCTGTCAGACAGCAGAAAGGGGGGTTGACTGTTTTGTATGTAAAATGTGTGAAGACGAAGAACACGTGTGACATCACCAGTGAACCCTAAGTGACTGCTTTCTTTCTTCTTTCCTTTCTTCTTGCCTGCCTCTGGGGCATAAACTGTCAGTTTTTTTCATCAACACATAGAGGTAATATTACAAAAGATTATTTCTTATTCTCAGTTTACATTTCTTCTACGCTGATTATATATTTTCTGATTATCAACCCCAGGAAAAGTAAAAGCTTGGTGTCATCAGTAGCTAAAATGTTTATAAACATTAATGTGTAAAAACATTTATAAAAGCCTGAGTAAAAAGAAAATCACTTTTTTTTTTAAGATATGGGAACATGTACGACAACTCGTCACTGCATTGTGGGCTACACAGCTAATATTGTAGGCCATCACACTATCCCAGTGAGTGAGATCTATCCCAGCATGCAGTGGGCACAACACCCCAGACATGCTGCCAGTAAACTGCATCTTAGGGCTGACACCTACAGATAGACAGACACACTCACCCCAACGTTTACAACGACTACAGACTTTAATTCACCTGACTGGCATTTCCCAGAAGAAATCCACACAAACAGGTGTATCATGGGGTGTATTTAGGTTTTACTTTTCACTCACTGAGAAAAACTTGACTTTGACATAAATGTTTACTGGCAAAGAGGCTTCCAATAACATGGTTATCTTTTTACACAATATGGGTTGTGGCGTGTTAGATATACAGCTGATAAAATGGCTCGATGGTACACAATATGTAACATCTTATCCACCAACTTCTTCTCATTCTTTTCACACATTTTCCAAATTTCTATTTCACTTTACGTTTTTACACAGTATATAAGAGGTTTAATATAATCTGTTTGGGGATGTGGGGGAGGCAAATAAAATGTAACTGAAGCAGATAATTAAAAGTAGCAATTAAAGAAATGATTACCAATTAAAAAACATGTTTGTTTAATCTAAAACAAAAGCAATGCCTGTTTCAACTTTCCAACTGAAAATGATGTAGGTGTAGTACTTTTAGTGTAACACGTGCTGTGCACCTACAAAGAGACAAGAAAACTAACTGTGGCACATAAAGGGGGAGCAGTTCAGTTGTACTCGAGACATTAGTCACTTTCAAGTGCTGAAGCCTTGAAGTCCCTGAATGTCAACACTAAAGTACATTTTAGGTTTCAAGTCAAGTAACTATAAACGATGGATTTCAATTGAGTCAAATGGGAATAGTTTTAATAAGAACTGTTCTAATATATATAATAATGTTTCTTTAGTGCAAATAGAGCAACACATTTTAGTCTGCGGTTTTAAAAACACCTCATCTTGGTTTCAAATCAATGTCTTTCTCTTCCACATAAACAGGTTGGTACATTTTGGAGCCGAGGCCACCAACAGAAAACTTTAAAAAAGATCTGACAGCCTTTCACATATCATTTTCTTCTTGCTAATTTTCAGTAAGACGTAAAGTGCATTCTGAGGTCTAATGTGTCTGTGTCTCATGGGGCAAAGAAAAATTATGTTTTAGTCAAATAGGGGTTTTAAGGTCTGTGGTCATATTCATACAGTGTCTTGATGTTTTGCTGTTTTAGTTTTCATGAACCACTTAAGGCCTAAGTCAATGTGACTGCTAAGCTGCTAATAGCTTAAAACACAATGAAGTGGAAAAACAACTGCTGGAAATGAGACAAACTGGATATACATTTTTAGTTCCCTTATCATTTCTAACAAAGCTCGAAGGACAAAGAAACAATGCGTGTGTGCTGATGTCTTGGCATCCACTAAAGAGCAACATGTTTTGTTTTGAAATACACGACTATAATACTGACAATAATGTTGGCATTTGTCTGCATTGTCTACACACACACAAACTGCAGCAACAGCTTGCACCAGCTTTTTTGTCTACAACATGTTGTATGCAACGTGATAGTCTTCATTTTGTATGGATATCACTCGATATCGGTGTATTGGTTTACAAAACTGCTGCAAAGTAGAAAGGAGCGTCACTTTACAGTGGACCTGTTAGCTGCTGGATGTAAACAGACTGGTTTTATACGGCTTGTGCAGGCCCGTGTATACAAGTAAACAAAAAGGAGAAGAAACACACGCTGAATGTGGACTGCGGACTCTGAATAATCCCTGCGTGTGCTCACCATCATTTTGTTTTGTTGACTGCTACAGTCAGATGGGACTGTAGGCCACATCACTTGCTACGCTGCTGGATGTGTTGTTATTCTGGCAGCATGATGTAGATGGACACTCGCAGCTCATTGATTATCTGGTATTTAAACTTTTAAATAGATATATATATATATATATATATATATTCAACACAATGTACATGAACATTACTGATTTCATGATGGCAAGAACTGCTGTAGGCAGGTAGATGGTACACAACATGGCATGTTGATATTTAAAATATAAAAATGTATTGGCTATAAAACACACCTTTTTAATAATTTGGCTGAAATGCTAGAATTTAAGTTTTAAATGTAAATTTGTACAAACCCCTTGTTTGATATTTATAACACATGTAGGCCTGTCTAATAACACTGCAAAAAGTCGTGTTAGATTGCTTGCAACCTGGAATAACCTAGTTAGTTGTTGCAGTTAGTTTGATTTGCATTTTCGTGACATAAGATCGGGTGTTTTGCTCTCCCGGTGCACATGTGTACTTGGGGTGGCTGTGGATGATCAGTGGGCCTACTTTTGAACTAGAACAACAGACGTGGTCCTGCAGGGGAAGACCTACCTGTTCTCTGGATATACAGGGCAACGAAGGTCTGCGAGGCATTTTACAACTGCCATAATAGCTGGTCGACGTTTCCCCGAGTGAAACACAACTAGACCTTCTCCGAGGTCGGATCACTGGGACCTTTTCCTCCGCGGTGGAAATCCCACTCGGCGCTTCCCTCGACGGGAAGTAACGGTCAAAGCAGAGCCCCAACAGGGAGCCAGAAACCCCCGCAAAGCAGGCGAAGAGCGGTCTGAGCAGTGCGGGCAGACCGCTCAAACTTGTGAAAGAAACAAGCCACACAACGCTGGCAAAAACCAGTATAAGAACACTGTGTTTGAGTTTCAGAGTGGGGATCAGCGTGAGCAGACCCACACATCCCAACACGAATAACAACCTGCCCACCATTTGCATCTGGTGTTGGTCCTCTCCCCATTGCAAAAACCGCAAAACCAAAAAATCCCCGAGGTAACACGATGCTGGCAGCGACACGAGCCAACATTTACTGCTCTCCTTCTTTTTCCTCCTCAGGTAAAACGTCAGAAAGAAGAAAGCACATCCTATGCTGAATAAAGGACTGATGGACTGGGAGAAGCCCGACAAAAAAGTCCGCAAATCCCAAAGCGAGTCACTTTGCAAGCTCCTGGAAATGAGAAAAGAAACCGCGAAGACTATGAACGCGCCGACGTACAGGGCAGAGACCTTTAACAATTTTGAATTAAGAACGTCTTCGTTGCAAAACCTGCACACGTTAAACAAAAACCCCCTCTGATGGTCCTGTTTGAGAGGGGTGACGCAGCTCTTCACATAGCCGTTCCTGAAGCCCTCTGAGCTGTTTACACTTCCAGCTCCGTCGTGGTGCCTTATTTTACTGTGCAAAACATCTCCTTCATCCCGTGCAGCCATGGCTCAACTGTGGCTCCTCGTATCCACGCGAAAGTCCCCCTCTTCTAATATTCACGCCGTGTTAACGCTGAACTACATGACAGCAAATGCACTCCATGGTCACTCAAACGTGCTCCAGCACTTGGACTAAAGAAAGAAGGTGAGATGTTGTTTTTACAGAAACGGGGCTCTCTGTCGCCGCCTAGAGGCCACAACTTGGACCGCAGGGCTTTGTGATGTGGAGCGCTGGACCAATCCTGAGCTGCATCAGTTATGGATCATATTCAATATACTCTGAGGCTAAAGTTAATGAGGAACATATTTTTAGAAGGTCTCATTTAATAATAATAACTTTAAAAAGTATCACACAAACTAATGGTTACATTTCCATAACAGGTTTACCCTCCCAATCCTGTAAGTTTACTTGTTTCAGGTACATTCCTTTTGTGAAGTTGGCTCGTCTTATTATTTATTTAAAATGTGTTTAGTGTTTTAGACTTTATTTCATCCTTACACAATTTGAATATCACTTTGTTAAATGTTTACATACATTAATATGTAGACTGAGCCAACCGTCCCATAGCTTGTTACAATTCTTAATACTTCTCATGGTTCAGTTTCTCACCTACGCGTATTGTTTAAATTAGCTCGGCCACAGTCTAATTAACTGTTTAATTAAAGTAATATTTTACCATTTTTTTATTAATTGGCCTTGTCGCCACTGCGTGTCGCTGCATCATGTTGCTCTGGGGTCGTTTGGTTCGCCTGCTTTGAGCTTGGTAAAGTAGACGATTGTCGATTGAACTGATCAGAATAACACAACACAGCCTTCCTATGATGCGGCCCCTGAATTGAGAGACAACTTCAACCGGTTTTAAGCAAGTGCTGAGTAGTGGTATAATATGTAATAAGTATCGTTTTATATGACTGGCAACAACAACAACAACAACAAAAGCCCCACTGAATGCTCTAGCTAGCTAACGCTAAGCTAGCTTGTTCTAATGTAAGAGGAACTTTCTGTTAGCATCATAGAACAAGACTTTAAAGTTTAAAGTCTTTGAATTGAAGTTAAGTGATTCGTGTTCCACGAGAAATACCATCTTAAGCAAACACGTTCTTACCCTAAAACGAAGACTCCTTAATTCACACGGCGTCCTGTCATTTTGATTTTGTCCAGTTCAGTCTTATAAACACTTAAACAAGTCACAGCAGCAGAAGACAAACTGCGTGGTGATGTCATTACAGAGTCATATTGGAGTTGCCACAGACACCTAATATACCTTTTTCCCAGCAGACATTTTGACATATCACAGCAGGAAAAGCACTATAAATAATATTAAAGATGTCTGCATAGCACATACAGTAGTTTTGCGAATTCCAGAGCCCTTGCATTGTGCATGCTGGCTTACTGGGAGGTATAAATTGAACAGAGCCATCTTTAATGTCATTGGACTGCTGTGAAAAGGGTCTATGGAAAAGCATGGCAGTTTTATCAATTCCGCACATTTCATCACAGTTTAATTAAGTGTGCTTTATTTCAAAATGTATACAGCAACAAATAATGTCCTGAAGAATAAAATAAATAAAATACAAGAACAAACAGCATGAAAAATAAAGAGAAAGAACACCATAAGAAACCAACAAACCCTGCATACACACTCAAACACAGAGCAATAATGTATGAAGCTCATGAAAATAATAAGGTTTTCAGTTTGCTTAACTTGGACAGAGTGGTCTCAGCTAGATTGGATGCAGTGTCTCAAATAAAAAATCTACAAGCTCATGTCACTAAATATCTGTCACCCACACACTCAGGGCCGGCCCTTGGCATAGGCAAATTAGGCGGTTGCCTAGGGCGAGAGTGTTTTCATAAAATAATTAAGATAAACTAAAGTAAACTCTTTAGCTCATAATTAAAAGGCCCAAGCCTTCTGGTTTTAAAGTAAGGAAACGTAGGAAAGAGGAGGAGGAAAAGAAAGCCAAATATAAAGGTATCTTATCTTAACATTAAAATGCTGTTTTGTGTGTAGACATTTAATGTACATTAGTAGCTAATTAAGTAGCAATAACGTTAATGACGATGATGCTTTAATAGCTGCTATATTCAGAATATTCAAAAAAAAACCCTGAATGGAAAGCCAGTAGCTAGGCACCATAGATGACTTTGTAGCAAGGAAGTCCAGACGTGTCAGATTTTAAGTACAGAGAGATGTACAGAGAGTGGAAGATTATTGTTATTCTAGTCATGTTAGTTAGACCAAATTCTTATCTCACCTATAGGACACCAAAATGGCTAAGACTACCCCTTCATAAGTGTATATACAGAGATGTCAACTTGACGTGTCTAAGTAAACACCTGATGACACCATAATTTGAAGTGTTTATACTTCCATTCAGTGTTTACTGTTGGTATCTTGACATTGGTGTCTACATTTAATAGCATATATAAAGTATAATTTTGTTTTCTGTCAGTGTGTTTAACAATGCTACCCTTTAACGCTAAATAAACTTGTATAAATGTGTGTCTTTTGCCTCTCCTTTAGTTCCATAACCAGACAGTGATGTTACCATTGGGAGACCTCGGGTTGGCCTAAAGTCAATGCTTATATCTGCACACCACCATGACAACTTTGTTGAGTGCTATTAATCTATGAAATTGTCCATCAGTATCCTTTTATATGTTTCTTCCTTTAAGCTAATCTGAATAACCTGGTGCAATATGATTTTCTGACCTAAGAGAAACCATGCCTGTAGAAAACAGCATCTTTTTACTAAGTTAAATGATAATCCTATTATAAACAATATTAATAATAGTAAGGATATAGAGTAGATAGAAACACGTGTAGCCATTGTTCTTTGGCTGATAAGGCTCTGTAATGTAAACAAGTACTTTGCTCTTGACTTGAACCATAAACCCTCCTTATCATGAAAACTACCATTTGAATGTCTTGCATGTAAGTGGGTGTTAATCAGTGAAAAATGAATGTAATCTATTGTGGTGTTTGCAGCACACGGTACAATTTAATTGATAGTGTTAAGTTGATTTGCAAAACTCACAAAAATTATCAATTTTCCTGAAGACATAAACCAACAATTAATTTAACCTACTAATGAGCATTGTTTGTATAGGTGACAGCCTGGTGTACCTTATGCCTCCGTGCCATAGAACTCCATGTTCTTCAAAAAATGATTACACACATAATAGGACCACACTGTTGCACAAGGGAACATAATCTTTAATTACGATGAACATGGCCAGTGTAGTTTGTTCCTGCACAGACCATACTTTAAATTAATTGTTGATTTTGGTCTTTTCCAATGGGATTTGTTGATAGAAACAATAAAATTATGAAATGACTATAGACGTATCACATTAAACCTTCATATTACAAA
This sequence comes from Nannoperca australis, assembly GCA_036023655.1. Taxonomy (NCBI): domain Eukaryota; kingdom Metazoa; phylum Chordata; class Actinopteri; order Centrarchiformes; family Percichthyidae; genus Nannoperca; species Nannoperca australis. The sequence continues at coordinate 21,127 of JAVQJD010075474.1, forward strand.
ATATAATGAGTTAAAACATTGTTTCTTTCCAGTTTTATCATTCAAGTTTGTGCATCCATTGTCCACTGGAGGGTGCTGCATACCATTAAAATCTGTAAAAAAAAATAAAATGTTCAATAAAACAATTTGGAGCAGAGAGACCCGATGAACCAATAAACTTTGAAGTGGAAGTTGTTAGTTACTGTGGAAAACTACTGTTGGACACTGTCCAAAACGTCAGCTACTCAAAACCGATACTGAGTACTTGATAATACATGATTATATCCACCATTATAATTTTTTGTTGTACAGTATTTTTTATATTTTTTATTATACTCTCTCTTGTGGAATAAGTGCTACAATGATCCCTATTCATTATTCATCGTAAATAATAAATTATTCATTATGGCAGGGAAGTCTTAAGTGCTGTTGAATGCTCAATACATTGTAGCATTAACTTAATCTTAATCAGCTTTACTGTGAAAACATCCATTTTACAGCTGCCTATCAGGGTCACTGTCACATTGGCAACAGGATAAACACAGCTGCCTAGATGTTCTTTCTTTTCCAGTTCAACTTGTGGAGACCCAGGCCAGCAAGGACTGTAAAGGAAGTCAAAATCCACAGGGGATCTGGACAACCTTCCCTCATAAATAGGATTAAGGTGCTTTAAATTCACAGGTGGCAAACACATGCATATGTGTCTTCCTGCATTATACACATTTAAAGTGTCCAATATACATATAGTGGTTTTGTCCTGTCATTTTTTTTATTGAAAGAGATCATCAGGACCATCCTTTGTTTTTCGTGTTCGAGGTTATTGCTTTCGAGTTTGAACCTTCCGGCGCACTGTAGCAGTGATGTGGCTTAGAAAGTAATCTTCCACGTCACTAGGAAGTAGTGGAAACCGAAAAGACAGCTCGCCAAAGGGAGCACAAGAGCATTTTTACAGATGTAAATATCCAAAACTTGGATATCGAAGGCCACTTCGGAGAGTAATAGACGTGCAGTTAGGTAGGTTATATGATTTAGTTTTTACCAGCATGAGTGATGTTTTCTTAACTGACCCGTTGTATTATTAAGATAGCTAGCTAAGCTTACTGTCCTCCATTTCATTGCTAGCATGTACAGAAGCTACGCGGGTGTTAGCTAACAATCGCTAGTTAGGAATTGTGTTTTAGCTTTATGTAACTAATTCAGTAGTCGACTAACTAAGTGGTGTTTGCGTTTTATTGAGGTTTTGCTGCACAACTGTTGGTACTAACGAAGGTTACGCCATTAACGCTGTAACAGCAGTTAGCTTCAGCGTTGGTCAACGGTGTTAAAGCTGCATGTCACACTTTCTTGACTTGCTTTATAAGCCAAATGTAACGTTGTTAACTTAAGCTGCTTTTGCCATCTCGATGCCAGCTCTTACCTGTGTTGTTATGTCAGCAGTCAAAATTTACAGTCAAACGCTGCAGAAAATGGCAGAAAGATACCGAATCGTGTAAACGTGACCTCTTTGTGAACTGTTATTTGTTCAAAGACAACTCAGCAGCAATTGAGCCCTTACTTTTGTTTTAACTAGAGTTGGAATACATTATACTGTTTTATCAGTCAAGATAGAAGTTTTTTTTTAAACCAATTTCTCTTGAGGGCATCACGCAGATCTGTCTGTTTTGTCTGGGTTCACATGTACCTGCGTCACACAGGTGATCTACTAATCAGCGTGTATTTTTAATTCATTCCTGTAGTGGTGGTCACTTCTACCGAAATAAGATGAATACATGCCCAGTTGCCAGTCAACATGTCGAGAATTCAGTAATGTTAACATCCTCAATGCAGACAGACAGGCTGGGTGACCAGATATTATTAGGATGTTTTGCCTGATGAAACAGACATAATCCAACCATGCGATGCAACATATGTGTTTTTTGAGCGAATATAGGAGAAAAGGTCAAGCAATGTGTTATTAATCATATATATAATCAAATTAGTAGATGCTGGTAAGTGTTCACAATATCAAATAATGTTTTTAATGGGCGGTGTGTCAATAATATTACAGGGCCTAAGCAAGTTTGTTTTAGTTAAAAGATGAGTTCACACATTTTCAAGTCTGTTTTCAAGTTTTGCTTGGTGTAATACTTCATTACATTCTACTTGTTCCTGCTGGCCATTAAGAGATTCCTTCCTAATGCACTTCCAGTGTCAGCAATGGGGGACAAAGTTCACACAGTCCTTAAGTGCAAAAATACATTCAAAAATGTATCTGAAGTCAATGTGAAGTTTCAGAAGTCCTAGGCAAATGAAGTGTGTCCTCCAGAGTTAGACTTTTTAATAAACAAATTCCCTCATTATGTTATAATCCCTCCACCACAGCTGGGGAAACTTGTGTAGTAACTGTAATTTTGGAAGGTACCAGCTTGTTTTGCCTAATTCAGACTGCTGAAGCCTTCTATTAGCTTCAGATGAACTTCAACTTGCTTTTTGTACCCATTACTTCCATTGGAAGCATGTTATGAATGGATCTTTTAAAAGTCAATATGAAAAGGAGGAATGATTACAGCAAACACAACCTGCTTTAATTTATGCACATATTGCCATGTGACAATTGTTTTAAGAATTAAATTGTGAACCTGTCCTTTGAGTTTAAATACATGAATAACTAGTTGTTTTTTTTAATAACTCAAATTTCAGATTCAGATTCTGCTGTTTTATTTCAAAATGTAACCTGTTCTAACACACAAACAACACATGCCGTTTGGTTGTAGTCATGAATGTGTTAATATTAAAATTTTTATTTAGAAAACAAGCTACTCTGTACAGCACTGTCACTTAAAAAAAAAAAAAGCTTCTATACTATACATATTCCATGTTGTGATCATAAGCCATACTTTGTCCCATTGTAACACTGATGAACTCCCTGAAATAATTATTTTTAGTATTTGGTGATGGTGGATTCCAGGGACTATGTGGTTTATTCAAGACATATTATTATTATTATTATTATTGGGCCTGAGATAACCCACTGTGTTTTTGGCTTTATATAGGTGGGAACACCAGTTGCTGATGTTTTTTTAAAAGACTTTTTCCAGGGATTACATACTTGACTCTGAAACCAATTCCTCATCGCTTTATATAATCACTTTATTTGTATGCTTTCCTGGTCAAGGTTATAGAGGATCTAAAGCATATCCCAGCATGCTTTTCAGTCCCTCACAGAAACATCACCCAGGACAAGCAGGGCCAAGACCAACATAACAATACATTCACAACTCATGATTTTCAATTGATCTGATATGACATATTTCTTTGAAGGGTCTCTGGAAGGACTTTGATTAGTGCTTTAATGAGCAAGTGTGGTTATGTTTGGTAAATCATGTGTTGTAGATTTAATTAGCTATTTCTGTTTTCCGGAAAAAGTAAGCCCTGTGATTGATACCTAAATGAGTTTTCCAGTCCCATTTAATTACCGGTTTGCAGTGCCATCTTCAGCTGCTGCAAAGGAAATGAAATTTGACCCTGCAGTGCTGTATTCTGCTGTTTTCACATAATGCTGTACATTATATTTATGTTGTTTATACTTTTTGTGCAAATGTTGCCTATGTGGACATCTTTTAAAGTAATGTCCCACGTTTGCAGGACTTACATTTGTGAGTCTGTGTAAATGTTTTAACAATTCACTGACTGTACTGTTTTTCTGATTCTCATAGGTATTGACCGGTGAGCGACATTAATTGGGATTATTCTAAACGGACACAAGCCCAGCAGCAAAATGACAGCTGCAGAGAACGTTTGTTACACTCTAATCAATGTTACATCTGATTCAGAGCCCCCTTCTGAAGTCAGCCTAAAAACTGATCTAGGTAACTATTCTTATTGGTTAACTTGCAAAGTTTTGCTAATAAACAGATTTCCTCACTTAGCTTAATAAACCATACAGAGGGGAAACATTCATTTATAAGTTTTCTTTCTCCACCTCAATATAATGAAAGTGATTGGAATTGAATTTGTGGTGGTATGGAAAAAATACATAAAATAATCAGAAGCATAACATCTCTTTTCTGGAATAAAGACCTGGTTACTCTGGGTAATCTAATTTATATTCAGTGGAAAGTGTGAAAACTGTTGACATTGAGGTCTGTGTGTTATTCAGAACTGTTAACTAATGTTGGTTTTACTTATCAAATGACTAAAATGATAATTGCTCATCAAAATACAAATCCCTTAATATTTTCTGAGAAAAAATATACAAATGCTTCAAGCCAAGCTGATTACATTAATACTAATAATAACTATTTTTCTTTTCCAGAAAAGGGGGAGATCAAGGCAAAGACTGAAGCCCTGAAGAAGGTCATCATCATGATCCTGAATGGCGAAAAGTTGCCAGGACTGTTGATGACCATAATCCGCTTTGTGCTGCCCCTTCAAGACCACACTATCAAAAAGCTGCTGCTGGTGTTCTGGGAGATTGTTCCCAAAACAACCCCTGATGGCAAGCTGCTTCAGGAGATGATCCTGGTCTGTGATGCCTACAGAAAGGTAAGCTAACTGACAAACTGTTAACGGATGTGATCAACTGATCCAAGATTCAACAGCTCAATCAGTAAATCTGCATGTCACACTTTGTTGTAATGCCCTCGGTGTATATATCATTTTATATATATTGAAATGGTCATATGAGATAGTTGTCATCCTGACTGAACACCAGTTTGGCGGCGTTGTGTGACACATCATTTCCAGTAAACATTCACTCATTTCTGAGTTATGTGCTTACTTTAACTATAATGTAATACAAGAAAAACTATTAGGTAATAGGAAATAGTAACTTTGCTAGAATATGTTGGTTTCATTAAAAGTATATAATATTTTTTTTAATCATTCAGCAACTCATCATGTGATATCTTTCTTTCAATTTCAGGACCTGCAGCATCCCAATGAGTTCATCCGTGGCTCCACTCTGCGCTTCCTGTGCAAGCTGAAGGAGTCTGAGTTGCTTGAGCCTCTCATGCCAGCGATCCGGGCCTGCCTGGAGCACCGCCACAGTTACGTGCGCCGAAATGCTGTCCTGGCCATTTACACCATCTATAGGTACAAACTGCCTTTCCACATGTAGATAGTCTGTACTCCTTTCATTAGTGGACAACACTCAACTGATGCTATTTTATTTGTTTCAGGAACTTTGAACATCTCATCCCAGATGCTCCAGAGTTGATCCATGATTTTCTTGTCAATGAGAAAGATGCCAGCTGTAAGAGAAATGCATTCATGATGCTGATTCATGCAGATCAGGTCTGTAACATATTGTCCTTTTCTTACTGTTTCCACTGATGTGTGCCACTAGACCTACAGAATGTAACTGACATGTCATTCACATGTTTACGTCTCACAGGACCGAGCCCTGGATTACCTCAGCACATGTATTGACCAAGTTCACACTTTTGGCGACATTCTCCAACTGGTCATCGTGGAGCTGATTTACAAAGTGAGTCACGGCATTTTATTAGTCTTATTTAAGCTTTGAAGCACAAACAACATACTACCGGAAAAGGTGCTTTAATGTCTGTCTTTAATTGCTTGATTGTTTTTGTTCTCTGTGTGTTAGGTTTGCCATGCTAACCCCTCTGAGCGCGCCCGGTTTATCCGTTGCATCTACAACCTGCTGCAGTCCTCCAGTCCGGCTGTTAAGTATGAAGCTGCTGGCACTCTTGTAACCCTCTCCAGTGCTCCCACAGCCATTAAGGTACATCACCAAGGTTTTGTCAGTTATTCCTGTGTATGTCCTATACTTTTAATACTGCACTGATATGGCGCTATGCGTGACCCAGTGTGATGTCTTTGGTTCAGTATAGTCTCTTATGCATTGTGTACTCTGTTGGACTCCAGGCTGCTGCCCAGTGCTACATTGATTTGATTATCAAGGAGAGCGACAACAATGTGAAGCTGATTGTTCTTGATCGTCTGATTGAACTAAAGGAGCATCCCACTCATGAACGTGTACTCCAGGTGCGTTGAAATATGGCTGTGGTTAACCATTTCCCTCTATCCCAAAACGTTTTTTATTAAAAACAACATCAACCAAAATATAAGCCCCACTGAAAATAAAGACACTTGCATCCATTAAACTTGTTAGCAGTAATATTTATGTTTTGATTAATATAAAATTTGAGGACTTAACAAAATGTACAAGAAAATATACAAAATTATGTTGTATTTAGTCTAGTTTAAAGAGCCAAAAGCAGCAGGTCAGGAAGATATCAGAATCTGGCAAATGTAGTTTTATGATGAGACAGTACCATCGGCTGCACCTGTTAACACTTCATTTGGTTGCTTTTTTCCTCCAGGACCTTGTGATGGACATCCTGCGTGTTCTCAGCACTCCGGACCTGGAAGTCAGAAAAAAGACCTTGCAGCTCGCACTGGACCTTGTTTCATCTCGCAATGTAGAAGAGGTCAGTCTCGCGCATAATGCACAGTAAATCTCTGTTTTAGTTGTGACCACGCATGGACACAGAAAAAAGGGAATAATATGCAAATATAGTGACATCTATTTTTTCCCCCAGTTGGTGATTGTTTTGAAGAAAGAGGTGATTAAGACAAACAACGTAACGGAACATGAAGACACTGATAAGTACAGGCAGCTGTTGGTACGCACTCTCCACTCTTGCAGTGTGCGCTTCCCTGACATGGCGGCCAATGTCATACCTGTGGTGAGTTTCCTGTTATTTAAGCACATTGAAAAGAAGGTGCTCTTGAAATTTGTTATATGTCACAGCTTTTTGAGAGAAACCAAGAATCTATTAAGACATTTCTGTGTGTTGATGTGATTTACAGCTGATGGAATTCCTAAGTGACACTAATGAGGCAGCTGCTGCTGACGTGTTGGAGTTTGTACGGGAGGCCATTCAGAGATTTGACAACTTGAGGCCCCTCGTCATCGAGAAGATGCTGGAAGTCTTTCACGCCATCAAAACTGTCAAGTAAGGCTTTATATGCACATTGAGGGGAATATTATGCCATGTGTGGATTTTTGTCTCTTCCTAATGGTTGTAAAAAGCAAGTCATATTTGGCTAAGATATCTAAATATCATATACCAGATATCTTTGGCTAAGATATCTAAAGATAAATAGGTAAGTTGATCAACAATAAAGTAAATCATTATTCATTCAGTGTTTGCAAATGAGAAGTGAAATGGGTGCTGAACAGTGCTGCATTGTCTATTGAGCACTTGCTTGATCAAAGTGAAGAGGCCGTGAGGTACAATGACACATTTCAGTAGTTAACATTTCACCAGCAGTGTCTCCTCTCTAAATGATGTGATAAATAAGGAAACACGACAATAGAAAATGTGCAAAACAGGGTGACCGTTACGTTTTAGCAGCTGGTGACCTCACACGAAGAATGAAAATGCTCTAATTTGATCTGCTCTATGAAACTGAGTCATGTCAAGTTTTTCTCTATAGTAACATTTGTCAACTGTTTCACAGACTTTTCTGAGTTTTGGAATTATGGCCTGGGTAGCATATTAGTACAGGAGTATGTGGCACTGTGATTGTTCATGACCTTTGTCACCATCATGTTTCAGGATCTACAGGGGAGCGTTGTGGATCTTGGGAGAATACTGCAGCACCAAGGAAGACATCCAGAGTGTGATGACAGAAGTACGCAGGTCCTTGGGAGAGGTATGTTTGTCTGTTTCTGTCAGAATTGCATGTAACATAACCTCACCCGACACCCCACTTCATTGAAATTGTCACAAATATCTGACATCTGTCTCTTGCTTGGACAGATCCCGATTGTAGACAATGAAATAAAGAAGGAGACGGGAGAGGTGAAACCAGATGATGAAGTGAGTGCAGCTCCAGCCCAGAAGCTGGTGACAGAGATGGGAACCTACGTGACACAGAGTGCCCTCAGCTCCTCTCGGCCTTCAAAGAAAGAAGAGGATAGGTAAAAATTGCATGTTGTGTGTGTGTGGGGGGGGATTGTTATTTGCATGTAATATTCCATCGATTCTGTGGAGTTTGGGCATCTTAGCACCCAGCTCACTCAATAGACATTTCTTTTGTTGCTCCAGACCTCCACTCAGAGGCTTCCTGATGGATGGAGACTTCTACGTGGCAGCTTCTCTCGCCACCACACTAACCAAAGTGGCGTTGCGCTATGTTGCTATTGTTGAAGACAAAAAGAAACAAAATGTAAGTTGTCTCCTCTTCACTGAAAGGCGACGCCATAATAAAAATCACTAAACCAACCGCCTGTTCCTCTAATCCGTGCTGCTTTGCTGTCCCTCTCAGTCCTTCGTTGCAGAGGCCATGCTGATCATGGTCACTGTGCTGCACCTGGGCAAGTCCTCGCTGCCCAAGAAGCCAATTACAGACGATGATGTGGACCGCATCTCGCTGTGCCTCAAGGTCCTGTCAGAGTGCTCACCACTGATGAATGACATTTTCAACAAGGAGTGCCGCAAATCCCTGTCACATATGCTGACTGTTCGACTGGAGGAAGAGAAGCTGTCACAGAAGGTAATGACAGTTGACTCAGAGTGTTGAGCTCTATATTTAACCTCATGACAGTTGGACACAGCTGGAGCATCATCACAAGCAGAGAAAGTGAACACTTTTAGTGTTAATTGTGTATTTTTGGACACAGCCCTCATTTATCAATATTGCAAATGCATGTGTATGTGTGTAGAATATGTCATAACTGTTTATAAGCCAAATACGTTTTGTGTTTAAGAATGTATTACCTTGCTATGCAGCACTGATATATGAGGGTCCCATTTATTTTTACATGTTGGCGTATATATGTGTTGATTGTAAATATTTCCTGGATTATGCTTCCTAAAATAACTATTTGTTTCTTATTCTTATCACAGAAAGAGTCTGAGAAACGTAATGTAACAGTGCAGGCAGACGACCCCATCTCCTTCATGCAGCTCACAGCCAAAAATGAAATGGCTTCTAAAGAAGACCAGTTCCAGCTCAGTCTTCTGGCTGCGATGGGCAACACTCAGAGGAAGGAGGCTGCTGATCCCCTTGCTTCAAAACTCAACAAGGTGATTTTTTTGGTTTTGTTTAGAGAACTTGCCCCTTTTGTAGTTGCAACTATAATGCGATGATATTTTAAGACCTTCGTGCAGCATTTGCCACAGAGGATTATGCCATTTCTGAAAAAGTTCCTGTTTTTATGTGTACTTTACTTTACTTATTTAGAGTTTTTATTTATTTGGGTGTAAGGACACACAGCCACAAGTAATTTAAATATTTCTTTCTGTGCACATACGCTGCTTTAAAAATCCTGAATCGCTTACTGTGAAGAAAGTTAGTTATAATTGATGATTAAATGTAATAAATCTTGTCCAATATAGGTGACCCAGCTAACAGGCTTCTCAGACCCAGTGTATGCTGAAGCCTATGTTCATGTCAACCAGTATGACATTGTGTTGGACGTGCTGGTGGTCAACCAAACCAGTGATACACTTCAGAACTGCACCCTTGAGTTGGCCACTTTAGGTTCGTCTAGTTTATTTTCTACATCACTGAACGAATGTACAGGGGGGGGTTTCTCTAGTATTGCTGATTGAAGCCAGTCTCCACTAAATATATCCATCCTACAGGTGATCTCAAGTTGGTTGAGAAGCCCTCTCCTCTAACTCTGGCTCCTCATGATTTTGCTAACATCAAGGCCAATGTCAAGGTGGCTTCTACTGAGAATGGCATTATATTTGGCAACATCGGTAAGACAATCATTTTGTGTCCCTTTACCATAATTCAACCTATGCTGTATTTGTTCTCAGCGTGTTTTCTTATCTGTGGGGATGTTCGATTCTTTCTTACCAGTCTATGATGTGTCGGGCGCTGCCAGCGACAGAAACTGCGTGGTCCTCAGTGACATCCACATCGACATCATGGACTACATCCAGCCAGCGTCCTGCACCGATGCAGAATTCAGACAGATGTGGGCAGAATTTGAGTGGGAAAACAAGGCAAGCTTTGCATTTCTGTTGTGTAGCCAGAAACTGGCTGGCTTTCCAAAAATGACTATTTGTCATCATGAGCCAGACATGTTTATATTGTTCTGTAGTTGTCTCAACTTCCGTTTTTTTTAGGGAACACATTGATTTATATTCAACAAATCAATAACAATATTTCCAGAAATAAAAAAATGTCAACATTGAAAATGCTCCTAAAGTGATTTTTCTTTGTTACAGGTGACAGTGAACACCAACATCACTGATCTGAACGATTACCTTCAGCATATACTCAAGTCCACCAACATGAAGTGTCTGACTCCTGAGAAGGTTGGTATGCGACGTTACATATAGCAGAGCAAAGAAAGTAAATGAGGACTTGCAGCCTGCAGAACTAAATGAAATAGTCAGTTAAATCCCTCTGGTGCTGTTGCATGCTTACCAGCATCACAAATGACCATTGTGCTGGTCTCATTATGGTAATATATATTTTGTAGTTGTGTAGCCTAGCATAAGTCATCACCCACCCCATTATTTTAGATGCACTGTGTCAATATTGTGTTTTTGTGCAACATTCTCAGCTCTTTTCTTCTTGTCCTACAAACCAGGCACTCTCTGGCTTCTGTGGTTTCATGGCTGCCAACCTTTATGCTCGTTCTATCTTTGGAGAAGATGCCCTGGCTAATGTCAGCATCGAGAAGCCCATTCACCTGGGGCCTGACGCACCTGTCAACGGACACATACGCATTAGAGCCAAAAGCCAGGTGGGTCACAGCTGCACCATGAACCCTTATGCACCTGAGAACTAAAGTCTTGGTTCAATTTATTTGCTCTAAAGCAATGCCACAAATGAATCTTTCTGGAAGGACTGTTACATTAAATCCTCCTTCCTTCATTTCACAGGGGATGGCCTTGAGCCTCGGTGACAAGATCAACCTCTCCCAAAAAAAGACAAATGTCTGAGACAACTCTGATCCAGCTGAATCCCTCTGACTTTGTGAAAGTCAACCTCTGTTCTCTTGTATCGCCCATCTTACAGCCTTTTCATCACAGCTTGTTAAGAACTCTATACGGTCAGTTGCTTCTGTGCTTCTTTTTTTTATCACCTCTGTCTAAAAACTACATCTCAGTAATGTTCTTCCTCTGTCCTGTTTAATTTTCAATAAACATATGTATGAAAAGAATGAGACAACTTTTCTCCATGCTGTATTCATTGAGTCATATCCTTTATTTAATTTGGAAAACTTTTATATTTATATTTCACTCATAGTTCACCTGATTTTATTTTTTTAATGAAGCCATTAATGTTAACTATTGTCATTTTATCAATTTTTGGGATGAAAATCTACCGTAGCTTTGGAGAAGGGCTTATTAATATGTAGTTTTAATTTCTAGTACTTTGTAGCTAAGTTCCTTTTAAGTGTTTTTATTCATTCATGTGACATGACATTTGATGAAATAACTTCAATTTATCTAAAAAGACAATTTGGCACTTTAAGAAAGATGCTGGAGATTAAGTTGATGAGAGGGTGTTTCTGCCTTCTTTCTATACATATAAATATTGCCTCACAAAATATTGAATCTACTCATTAAATAACTGACGGATGATGTTTGAATCAATACGTTGTGATGCTAGGAACACAGTGCTTTCTTCTGGAAAGTAGTACTGTACATGTGGCATTATAGCAGAGGTTTAGTAAGTAATTTCAAAGAGAATTTTTCCTGCTAACCAAAGGTGGTTGTGTCCCAAAGTGAAGGGACTCCTGCTGTGTCCGGTTTCAGAGCTCCAGGCTGTAATTAAAATTCCTCAGATGCCTCTTGTGATATCTTGCACATTGTGAAAATTATTGTTTTTTTGTTTCTTTTCTGTCAGTACTCCCAAATTGACAACATCATGAAGACAATGGAATACATACACATCCTAGGCAGGGACATGGTTTCTTTTAACCTAGGATAATCTATTGTAGTGATTGTAAAGGTGCTCTCAAAGTCATCTGCAAGTTTTTCAGTCCCTGCGATAATGAGATGGAGATGGATTAGTGTTGGCACAGACCTACTTATTCCACTTGCCCTCCTGTTAATAATTTATGAGTAACGGGACATTTCTGGGAATATGCCAGATTAAAAGGTCACAATCCTGGTCATACATTAACAATATCTGTGAAATCTGTCTCTCCAGGGGGTTTGATAAAGGCTGAAAGGTGGCTTTGAGGTCAGTGCTTCAGCTGTGAAAATAAACAGTTGACTATCTGGCAGTACTGTCACAGCCAAGCTAATGTGTGCATTGTACGACCTCTTTGGATTTAGGGTAGATATTACCCATAATTATTACAATCGCAGCTGAACTCTATAACATAACATGTGTTTTTGTAATGATTTTCTCTTTTGGCGAGCTATTGTGTAGGCAGAAAGTACTCTCCTCAATTAAGGATCAGTGTTACGTTCTTTAATTCATCATCTTTTTTTTATAGTGATTCATACTGTGTCTGTGGAACAGTGAATTTATGGTGGCTTTATTATATTTTGCATCAAGGCTAGTGTCAAAGCAACTTCTGCTTTTCATCCTCGAAGGTTTGTGTGTCATTTTGCATTTCTGTGGACAATGTGGAGTTTTACTGTGATGTTTTTACAGACGCCTGCCCTGCATTTTATGACAATAATTGCTGCAGCAATTATTTTTCATAGATTTCTTTCTAAGCTTCTTAAAGGTTTGTCCATGGTACTTTAAATTCATGTAGGTGAGACTGATGCTTCAGCAACACTACTGTACTGTAGATATGAATTAACTATTAATGTCTTTTTTAATTGTACACTTTTTATTTACTTTAATACTCCTAATCATGACTTTGAATTGCAGTTGCATGTCCAGCCTCTTTATTTTGACACTAGGTGGCGCCACAGGCGTCAAAGCAGACAGTGTGGTAGAATTCTGCTTGGTCTAATCCTGTAGTATGATTTGTCATAACATGGCATAAAATTGACATGTTGACATAATACAAGTCATGCTTATACAATCTGAAGTAAAGTCTGCCATTTCAGATAAACTGGCTTGAGTCCCTCACTTATTTTCACCTCAGCGATGAGTTATCATGAAACAACTTCGAACTCTTTATGATATAGATGATTAGAGCTGTGTGCCTTTCTAAAGTGGGCCTGTAAATTAGGATTCACTGTAATAAACATTCACACAATATGCCACTGAAGATTTGGCGTTAAAAATGAATTCAACATTTGTCTCTATAGTATATTTTTTATGAGATATGTTATGCTGTGATATTTTCCTTAACCTATTTGTATTGCTTTATTTGCTTGTTTGTATGGCCTATTCTTATTTCGCAAATAATGTGTTGTTTGTGTGATTTACCCCCCCAAGCGTTATAATAGTTTTACTGGACATTACTGGGTGGTAACTGAAAAATAATTTTGAAATTCTTGTGCAAAAATAAATGTGAAATGTTTTCAAAACGTGTTAAATCAACTTGAACTCATCCCACTGAACAATGAAGACAATTGGTATACTAAATGATGGCATATAACAATGACTCAGTAAATCTCCATCCTCAAAAAGTCATTTTTACAATTTGTACTTGTGGGAACTAGACATATATAGTGCAAACTAAAATAAAAAGATATCATTATCTGCCAAAATGATAATGGAAATTATGATATAAGAACTTTTTTATTAATCGGCATTTTTATTTTAACATTTATGATATGCCCCTGTCTTTGTGTGTTTGGTGTGTGTGAGAGACAGTAGGAGTCAAGTCAGCATCTTTCACTGAGTAGTTTACCAAAGTACAAAGCTTTATTTTGTGTATTCATGGTTTACAACATAGACTAGTGAGAAAACTGGCCAATAGGATATGTAAAGAAAGACTAATACTTAAACAAAACACCCTTTAAATTGCTGGGGGTTGCATTATGATGATAGCTGCAGGACACCTTAATTATCACTGTATAATTGGTTATAATTACAGTAAGCAGGCATTGCTTTTGTGAGTGTGTGTGTGTGTGTGTGTGTGCGCGCGCGTGCAGGCTGTGTTTGAGGACAGGAATGTGACTGCAGGGGTGTGTGATATTAGTCTCAGGACAGGGCTGCAGAGTGGGTTAGGGCTGTGTGTGCGCGTGTGTGTTTGAGTATGTGTATGTAGCGAGGGAGGACGGTGGGGGGTTTGGAGGCAGTCGCACAGAGTCTGTAGAAGAGCCCCTAGCGCCAGACATTAGTACTGGCCTGGCTGATACCTCCTACTATCGGATCCACGGCTTGAACATCGCAGTGTTGTCGAGGCAGAAACACGGCCAGGCATATGGACAGGCGCGCGTAGCTCCGGGATCCCTCTCTATCATTCCGTGCACTGGACGGACTGCACCGACGACTCCTTCTGACACTTACCCGGGCTCCTCTCTGCGCCCCGGCTCTCTCCACTGCAGGGCCTCTTCAGTTTACAGGGGGGAAAAGTGGGTGTTTGCTGCTCACTGGTGTTCCGGCAGCGGCGGCGGCGAGCGCAGCGAAGTGTCCTCGATGGCAGGCTGGAAGGACGGCTCGGTGCAGGAGAAGTATCGGCTGGTTGTGGTCGGGGGTGGCGGTGTCGGGAAATCAGCCCTGACTATCCAGTTTATTCAGGTCAGTAGCGTTCATCGTTCATTGCCTTGAATTTAGCCGTTGCCTTGATTTCCCTGCGTATCCGAAAACACGGCGAAAGAAGGGGGAGGCCAGACACGGGTACCCCGTAAGCGGACAACGGGGTCCGTTTTCTTCTCCACTACTTTGCCGAGGCCTAGAACTATTTACCGAGGGGTTGTTGGATGATGTTAGGGTGAGGCGGGGAGACTTATATTGTGAGTTAAACGAGGAGGGACGGCTGTCACTTTAACACGACGATTTCCGTGAGATCTACTTCCACTTTGCAGTTTATAGCCGCCAGTAAGAAGAGAAAGGAAAGTGGGTCCACGGAGCTCCTGGATTGTCCTATTTTATCAACTTGCTGCAAAGTAAAGCAGCGGATTTAGAATCCATGCTAAATTGTTACAGCTGTAAGATGTAGTCTGTAATGGCCCCACCGAGCCAGAAACTTCAAGTAGGAGAGAACAGTACAGAGAAAAGTTGCACAAAACCACATTAGATCCTGTAAGATTATCATCGGGGTACTGATACACTAAGAGGGGGGGAAGCACTCCTGAATTCCTTCTTAAATTCCAGCAAAATGTTCTAAATCTCATTAGAAATATGTAGACAGAGCTAGACAGAAAATCCGTTAGGGTTGAGTGAAATAAGCAGCAGCACAAAAATGTCCAGTAAAAGATGATTAACTGTTGTGTTCAGAGGTGGACTCTCACCAAGGCCAGCTGCTGAGTAACCTCATTTGGAAGCACTTCCAGTAAGCAAAGGCAAACATCTACACTAGTATAAATATTATTAGAAATACAATATTTAGGATACTTCCACCCCCTGAGAGACAATGTCTTCATCCGTTTCACAGCAGCCTACTTGAAAACTAATCCGTGTCACATATAAAAGGCATGTAAACAGTTGACCTCCCATCTATCACTGCTTGCATTCCAGCACACTGCAGACATAGCCTGCCTTGCTTTGACCTTCCTTTCATAATGGTCATTTACGCAAGGGCTCCTTTCGAACCCCCCCAAAATACACACACACACATACACACACTCACACTCTGTATGAAAGAGATGACAAACTTTGCCCTTTGCCTGGTGTGTTTCCCCCTCGTGTCAGTGTGTTACTGACCAGACTGCAGGCAGCTGCATGTCTCCACATTGTCAGACAATAGTGGGGCTGGCACACGTTTCAGAGTGGGGGTGAAAAGCTTGTGAGTGTGTGTGTGTGTGTGTGTGTGTGTGTGTTGGGGGCAGTTGTGTCTAATGAAGGTTCAAAAAGCTAATTTACTGCATACCAAGTAAAAAGGGATCAGATAGCTGTGGCACAGATATTTGCTATAGCCCGCTGACCCTGCTGACCTGGAGCAGGCGAGCATTTAAAGCTGAATATGAACCACACACACACGACATTTCACTTGGTTTAATGTAGTAAGGTTTCTCATTTGTAGTGTGAAATTACCACATGCTGTTGTGGATAATAGCAGAATTATCTAAAAAATGTCAATATTTGTAGATAGGAGATCATGCTTGCTATCTGCTCTTAAAGTAACCCTTTATAGATCTTGCAAAGATTGTTTTTATCATTGCATTAATGGCAGATTTACATGCTTAAAGAGATGTAGCAATAATTCCGTAGTCTCTTGTAAGAGGTCTCTAGAATAATGCCTGCCAGAATAATGGACAGCCATGCCAATTTTCCTTATTTTCTTAGGAATTATTAGGATATTATTTTATTTCCTTAAAACATATTATCAATCTGTTTGCATTGTGTCATACATTTCAACTGGGAAGTACACAGTAAAACAGAGTATCAGTGTTTACCATTTGTTTTAAATATTGATTAGGGATTTTTGCTTGAACACCCACTTTGTATGTATAATGTATTCAGCGTGACCCACAGTTAATTTCCTCTCACCCTTTTCTCACTGCCGGCTGGCATCTAGTGCCATGACAGTGAGAAAGATTAAGATGTTGACAGCAGGAGGAGGACCTATTTCCTCTTCATACGTTTCTAGAAGTCACCTGCCAAGGGAAAAGACCTAACAGCTGGTTGTGAAGTCAAGGCTTTCCCCAGAACTATGTTGAGTGTTGGGACGTTGTGAGGTTGGAGGGGTGGGGGGTCTGAGTCAGCCTGGGTGGGTTAATGGTCATGGACCATGTGGAATTTGGCCCTTCAGTAAAGGAAGTCCCTCTACTACTGCTCTTAGTGCCTTCTAGTTTTGTATGGAAAAGCATGACCTGCTTCCTGAATCGCTGGACCTTGTGTGTGTGTGTGTGTGTGTGTGTGTGTGTGTGTGTGTATGTTGGTGGAAATTTTGACAAGAGTATTAGATTCAGGGTTTTGTGTTTTGCCAAAAATATACAGAATACAAAAATGTTGTAATTTTCACCAAGAATTATTGCAGTATTACTTTCTTTTCACATGTTATAAAATGTAACACATTTTACAATTTCTCCCAAAAGGTCTCCCATAAGTGCTCATGAAAATTAAACCTTTCTTTGAAGCTCTCGGTTGGTTTGATGGTTAGCAACGGCTGCTTACAAACGCTCTTGCAACACAGTATTTGCATCACCATTGCACCACTACATTTCTTATGAATATGGTTTCCATCAACTTCACAACTCAAAAACCTATTTAATGTTGAGATGATTTATCTTCATTTGCTCACCTGTCATCTAGTACAAAAATCATGTATAAAAATTGTCTACTTGAGGTAGTTCTGCACTCAGTCTACATCTACATCTTAACACAAACAGCTGCACAAAAAATGCCCACCAAAAAAATGTAAACTTCTTAAAAAAGTTAGGATTTTTATGACCACATAAATAAACAAGACTGTGAGTTGATGCCAACCTTCGGTACTTGACAGTTTTCAAAACTCGATTCTAGGGGAACATTTCAGTCATTTCATCAAAAGTAGTGAAATTCGATACACAGTGCTCATCTTGAGTGTGCCAAGCAGAGCCTAAGACAAAAAACTGACTACTGTACTGAAGCACGGATTTCTTGGACTCATGGAATAAAAGATTATGTTGCTAGCAATAACAGAGTGGCAGGTCCCATGGAGCTGTAGGCCACCCTAATGCTAAGCAGTTGACTCAAGCTGAAATAGCATTGGGATGACATATGGTGTCACATGACACATTAGTCTTCTGACAAAAGTTGTGGAACACAGTGTGTTCTTTAATGTGACGTCTGTGATGGAGGAAGCGTCCCAAGTAAGGGAAAACATGACTCACATTGGCTATGTGAACACTGCATGTGGGGTGATGAGCTTGTAGGTTTGTTTTAATCCCCAGAAATAATGGCACATCAAAACCAGACTTAATTTCCATTTATTTTAAGCTACTGGAATGAGGCGGTTCTATAATGAGATGTTGTGTGATCTGATTTCTGGCTGAAAAGCATGGTGTAGCTTGCTCACATGCTTCCTAATATTAGTGTGGTGGTGGCCCTTGACAGTGGAGATTCATGCACAAGAGCAAAACATCCTGACTGATCAAGTCCTGACAGATTAGTTGAGGATTGTTGTACACCTCAGCTAGATTACTAAAGTTACTAAGTGACCTCGCTCTCTTTCTGTTTTATACTCCTACTCCCTTTCCACATATCTCAAATATTTTCCAGCATGGCTTTGATTACTTAGATATGAGGTCATATGAGGAATGTTGCCATAAGTATAAATTCAATAGAACAAGCATAGGTTGTAAGGGCATCCCACCATGAGCATGTGGAGACAAGGTGCGGTATTGATAGTATTGTAGTTGAATGTGGTGTGCGCCATTTCGTGTGCGTTTCTCAGAAACAGCCACAGGTGGTTAGGCAAAGTGTTTGCAGCAACGCTTTTGTGCATGTGTGTTTGTGATTTAGTTTAGATGTTTTTGCGGCATGTAGCACAACACACAGCATACTCTCAGCCCATTTTAGGATACAGGCAGTTTTCTGACTTATTATCTGGCTCAGTAATATGTCACATGCCATACCGCTGACTGCAAACAATTCCATTTATATTCTGACCGCTGTTGCTTCATTTCCTTTAAGGGAGTTAATATATTTTCTTTGTAATGGAAGACTGATCCAGATGACAGTAAGCAATTTTTTAGTGTAGGGCTGTAGTGTTTGCAGCTGTGGCAGGTGTTTGTGTGTGTGTGTGCGTGTGTGTGTGTGTGTGCGTGTGTGTGTGTGTGTGTGTGTGTGTGAGAGGGCAGGTGATGAGAGTACATTGTTTGTTTAACTCTGTAGGAGAGTCACCTGTTGATTTCTCACAGAGCAGAACCACAATGAGAGCAAATAAGCCCCTCACTGGTTTTCACAACAAGAATTCTAACCATGAAGAAAAACTAATGTACATGTAAATATATAAACAACAATTATTGTGTTAATAAGATGCAGGTGACAAACTTTCAGCGCCATGTCACCTAGAGAAACAAAGTGGGCCTCTTCAAATTGTGTGCAGTTACTATCTCACAAAATTTAAATAGCAAACAATTCTCGTAGACCTGCTGGTTTTGTGAATGATTTCACAGTCACTTTGTTTGTGACTCATCTATGTGGCTGACAATATCAGCATGCAGAAAAACAAAAGAAAACTGCTTGTGTTCTGCATGATTCTTTGAACAGCTTGCATGTATGTTTATCATAGCTAAAAAACAAAATACTCTTTTAATAGTCATTTGATAACGGGCAGTTGTCATTTTGATTTCTTTTAAAGATTATATTTAGTATAAGGGGCTGGTGCTACACTCACATTAATATAATGTTAGTGTGCTCCAGGAATAACTTAACAGTGATATTTAAAACAATAGCTTACATGCATTAAGCACAGCACTACAAAGCCAGTGGTACTTTGTCTTATTTTTCCATTTCTTTATGAAATGTTAATGTACAAACTCTATAAGTGGGCTATAAGTGCTACAGTAAGAAAACATTTAAAGAGAACCTTTTGGAAATTACATCACTAGCCAGTCTCAACTGGCTATTTTGTATTCTCCTTCTTCTATGTGCATCTTTTGCTCTGTCAGATGTCACCATCCAAGTGTACCTATTTAATTATAAATCTTCCAACTCTAACCAGATATAGCCTATCATAAGTATATTTGTAAATGCATTTTTTGTGTGACCAATTAGGTATGAATTCAGCAGGCCTTGCTGTTGCTGCCTGTGTAGCTCTGAGGCAACAGAGGTTTTAGTGTACAGAGCATACATAGTACATAGTTGAAAGTTGTTAACAGTAGTAGGAAGTAGACATTTGGATTCTATTTTTTTTTTCATTCAATTGCACAATTAAAGACTGCCAGAAGTTATACCAGTTACAGATTATAATATGTTGCTATCTTTTCCATAAAATAGAATTTCCATAAAGTTTGCCATGATTCTTTATTGTTCCAAGAGGGTGGATCCTAATGTTTTTGATGACCGTTCCTGTAAAATCACCAGCCCAAAATGTATTCTTAAGTATACTTAGCACATACAATATCTAATCCTAATGTTCAGATTGCTATACTGAGCACATTCTTGCTACCCAGAAGATGAACCATTTCAATTTAGACTCTCTGTAAGCTTTATTTCATTTTCAACCTTCAGGCAAAAATGCCAACGACTTACACAACATATCTTATAATGTAATTGGCAGCCTTGTGTGAAATTTGCTGAGTATTGTCATGCTCCTAAGGAGATAAACCTCTTTCATTATAATGATCCCATGGCCTTTCTTCTTTCTTACCTACACATTCTAAGCATCTAAGAACAGTTAGATTAGCTCATTAGATATAGTTAAATGTCTAATCAGTATATTGTTTGTGCCAATCAACACTTTAATATTGTGGGATGTGATGGACATTGCAGCACCAAGGGCCGCTAGTGAGGCTTTATATTTAAAAAAGACTAAAGATATAAAGCCTCTCTAGTGGCTTTATACACTCCTGTTGCTGAGGTAATTTACTTGAATCCACGCAGCACACCATAGGAATGCTCATGCAAAAGGGAGTTTGGGATCTGTAAAGACACTCCCACCCATCTGGGAAAGCTCAAGAGACTAGCAGGTCATCCCTTTTGCTCCAAGCTAATGAGAAACTAATGACTATCCTGGGAGGAAGATGATTTTATTTACTTTATTAATCAGCAACCGATAAACAAAAAATAAAGATGTACATGTATATGTAAAGTATAACATAATTATTGCACAATTTTTGGTTGATTCCATTCTGATTATATATGTTTCTCTGGTGTTTTAAAGTAATTTAAATAGTAGAGAGGACCCACTGTCAATTAGAATAACTAATAACAGTAGATTTACTGTTACACAAATGGTTTTACATACATATTTCACTTTCATTTCACTCTCCTTTCCGTCTGTTTTTTGTGTGACTTTCAATGACCTTTACCTGTTTACACATGTTGACTGACGTTGGCTTGGATCCATGCGCACATGTTGGCCCATACGCACATATACCAATGCTTACACCTGAAAAAACAATGGGTACCGCTCACCTACTTTTGTAAGTGTGCTTCCTCATTCTGCATGCTTCTTCTGTGTATTGTTAACGTATGTGCTTATTATAAATTAGTTCTCTGTTTTGCTTTTCCAAAGTAAGTCTTGTCACTCTTGTCATGTAGTATTTCTTTTTAAGAATTACGTTACATTACTGTTTACACAATCATTTCCTTATTCAGTGAAAGCAGAACTTTATCCCTGACTCCGGGTTGTACCGTGTTTATTATCTGTCAGCAGGGGCAAACATATGACACCCTCACCAAGTCAAGAGAAATGCCTGTAATTATTAGAATTTATTCATCCATCTCATCCACTCACACTCTGACTCATATACAGCCTTGAATGCAACAGTAAGAGGAAATCTGTGAGAAATGTTACAGAGAAGCTTAAGTGCACTAGTATCCTTTGTAAATCTTATATCAAAAGAATATATCTTCTTAGGTGATGAGATATAAAAATAATTGTAAGCTGTATGGTGTCAGTGATCAGATGCTTTCTAAACCATTCATCCTTCCTGCATGAATGGAAGGATGCAGTGTAGAGTTGTTAGCTGGCAGCGAGCGTGTGAGGTGCAATCTTGCCTACCAGACATTACAGATCTGAGATCAGATGATATTTTCAGCTGCTCCTATCTCTCTCCCTCTATGTCTCTGCAACAACCACAAGAAAGTGTTATACTAATGAATTCTGTAGCATGTATACACAAGTCAGAGAAACTAACAAAAGGGCTAAAGGTTTTATCTTGTATAATCATAGACTGGAAAAATAATCTCAGTGTGTACTCATGGCACATTTGGCTAATGTGCATTCTTGAGTTTGTGTGAGCCAATTTGTCAACTTGCCAGTGGATGCCGATGATGAGTATGTATTGTGTTTGTTTTTTAAGTCTATACACTTCCACTACAGTAATATTAAAAGTAAGTAATGGAATTGTTTGAAAATAATTGCATGTCAATTAAGTGACTTATTAGTTAATGCAGATGTTTTTATTTTAAATTTAAATTTGTATTATTATTATTATTTGGCTTGCACAACATTCACTTATGCAGCCTCTTAAATTGGTGAGATCTTTTATTTAGATTTTTACGTATTAATTTCTTGTAGGATAATTCTCCATTTTGAATAGGGGTGGGTACGCTATAAAATGCTGAATAGTCTGTAGTTATCATATAATCTTCATACATTTTATAGAAAGGTGGCACTCATCTTCCTTTATCTGTCCGTAGACTGACAACAGGGAAGGATGCAACGACTATATCCAATTATATGATTACTCATATAACAGCCTGTAGAATATATAAATGAATAAATAAAACTTAGTTTATATAGCACCTTTTTTTAACACAGGTTACAAAGTGCTTCACATCAACATCAAAACAAATGTATACACATAATAATCATAATAATGATAATAATAATAAAACACAAAGTGCGTATAAAAGAATTAATTGTTGTTTGAAAGAGAGATTGTTCCAAAGTCTAGGTGCTAGGACGGCAAAAGAACAGGCGCCTTTGGTTTTGTGTTTTACACATGGTATAGTCAACAGGTTTAGGTTAGATGACCTAATTGGCCACACAAATTCACTTAGATGGACTGATTAAACACTTGCAGTGGAGGATGAAGATTTTAAATCAGAACTATAGGTAGTTCCTCACAAAGACTATTACTCATGGGTTGATTGAATAAAGAACGTCCTGTGCACATAAATGATTAATTGCATCAACAGTATGTTTCCTTGCATTTTGACAATAGCATAGCGATTTGAAAACTGTCAAGTACTGAAAGCTGTCATTGAATATGTTCAAATTTAGGAAAACATCTTGTGATGCTGCTTGTGTTTAGAGGGTATTTCACATTTGCGCCTTGGCATATTTTACTGATAATAAAAAAACAAACATGTTTATATTTCTTAGCGTAATGTATTGGGGAATTATTGTTCTGCTATTCATGCCAAAACTCTAATACTGTCAGGTCTTCATGACCTATAAGAGCTTCTGTCGAACCTAGTTATCAGACCAAGTCATGGTGGTAAATATGCATATGTACACATGTAGCTAACAACATCAGCAAGAATCACAGAAATCTACATGAATTCTCGACTCTCAATTTAGTTCATCTCTGCAAAAAAAATACTGTCAAAGAAGACAAATAAGACAGTATTAAGTTTTAACAGGGCCAAACTTGTTTATTTTTCAACAGTTAGATAGGAGAAGCTTTCTGCTTTGTCTCATCACACCAAATGTCCTTATGTCTCAAATTTCACCTCAGAGCTACGTTTCCTCTATATACATTTATGTTGTTTATATAGAAAACACTGGGGGATCTGACAAAAGATCTCCACCAGCAGGGACAGTAGTCAGATGATCTGTGTGTCTGTGTGCCCTCATAAACATTCATAAACGACAATTAATGATTCATATAAAGTAACAACTACTGCTGATGTACAAGGCATTTAATCCCCACGTTGTCCCACTGAACTATTCATTTGCCAGTTGTATAGGACTCTGGTTATATAGAGGCCTTTCATTGATGACAAAAAGCTTGTATGTGAGGAGTTTTTCCCTTAGGATCGTTTTTTTATTTTATTTTCAGATAATATTCAGTTGGTGGCTGCTAGTTTTAGACATTCATTTGTCATCTGTTTAAAGATGTTTTTCAGGAGGCATGCTTTTGTGTAGTAGCTTGCGTTGGTGTTAGTATTACAAGTTGTAAATATTTTTAATATAGATGGTCTTGTATAATATTTTCTTAGAATCTACAACAAGGGAATACTTAATTACCTTGTGCATCTTGTCTCTTGTGTTAATGAAGAGATTTAAGAGAAGACAGCGTTTTTTCTGGAAACAATCTTTTCCCTTTTAAGCTGATCTCAACAGATTTTAAAATGCTGCTTTTCAATTTTATATGTAATATTAGATAATTAAATAAAACCAGTACATGCTAAATATTCCCCGGTGTTTTCCGGTCACTGCCCCTCAGATAGTCAGACTGACAAAGAGGGCAGTCGGCTCCTCTGTGTTGTGTTTTGGCTATTGTTCTGTATTCACACATCTGTCTGTTTCAGAATAACTGGCCACAGTATCAGGTCTCACATCTCAGAGACATATAACAACAACTCTAGCTATGGGAGACTGACATGCTGCTTATTTTAGAAACCCTCTCCCTCCACCTTCTAGCATTTAGCATTGCAGATTTAGGTATACCTTTTTTATTAGACAAGCCTATTTTTAATCAGCATTTTACTAATGCTAATGTTGATTATATATAGTGCTCATTTGGTCATTAGTGTGTATCCCTTTGTGAACATTGTCTACGCTTTTATTTAAAGTAACACTGCCTTCTGTGTACCACATGTAGAGGAGACATTTTTCATGCAACTTAGTTGATAGAACACTATGAATGGTTCTTTTTATACGTCTGTGCTTGTCGCTGATGCTGGACCCTGAGCTGCCTGCCAGGCAGCTGGTGGACATTTGGCACGTCACATGCAGACACTGTCCAGAGGCCTGTGGGGCACCTGCTGTCCATCAGGGGGAGGTGAGGCATGGAATGAGAACCCCTCAACAGGTGACAGTACAGCACAACTCAATGTCCTAATGTGCTGACGACAATGGCCAAGTGTGACTTGTGTCCTCAACAAATAAGCTTCTGAGTCAATGATAAGATACCAGATCATAATCAGAAAGGCTGTTCAGTGAGCATCAGGTACATGTGTAGATACATTTAGGAATATTTGAGTCTGGTTGAGACACAGCTGTCGTCTGACTGTTATACGCAGCAAATGTGACTGTGTCTTCAGCACCAGTTGGTGTAGACAAACCTGAGGCAGAATTTTAAATTGGCACACGCCAGTGCACACCGAGTCAACAGCTGCCTAAAGAGTGTGTTTGGTATGTCTAAACAAAACATTGTCTTCTCACAGCCAGGCCTCTCTAGATGCTAGTTAGAGCATGTGGTGCTCAGGCCGCTGTATGCACAAAAGACTTTCACCTTGGCAGTTTGAGTTTAACAGTTACACTCTACTAGTAAGGTGTTAGGCCACCACAAGCCTCTAGAACGGCTTCACTGCTGGAGGAGTTAACATAATTTCCCCCCCAAATCTTCCCCAGAAGATTCATAGTGTTTTGATGATGGTGGTGTCGAAAGGCACAGTCACACCAGGAAGTGGCACTTCGAAATTTATTGAAACATTTGGTTCCTATAACTTGCTGATTTGAAGTGACTACTCCCAGGGCTAGTTGGTAAAGTACTGTAACTGGCAAGCTAGCCGCTAACAAGACAGCCAGCTTGGAACATGCAAGTGGGACCTTCTTTCTATTTCCTCTGTACTGTGCTGTTTACTCCTGCTTGCATTTGGTGCCAGGATTGCACATCATTTCATTCAAGAATTATTGAAGTAAAAAATCTCCCAGAGTTAGCTTGCTAACTGTCAGTTAGCACCTTGCTACTGATCAACAGTGCACATTTTCAGGCCAGCTCTCCCTATTTAATTGAATTTTGAATAAATTGATTTAGTTGTTTAGATGCTGGTGTGAGTGGGCTTTATTGTATTTTATTTATCAGGTTTTTATTTTAAGTTTTCGCCCATCTGTATTTGTCTCTTTGAAAGTCATATACATAAAATCATAATGGTGACATACACAGATAATTTTCTATACCCATGTAAAAAGACTTTTAATGATGGCGAATGGGCATGCAGGGAGGAACCAACAGAGAGAGAAGAGAAGATGTGTCCATTAGGTCTCATTTATGAGGAGTAGCCAGATAAAGTAATAGCATTGCTGCTACTTTTGTTGTAGGGCTGCTGGCCTAAAAGCACAACAGTAATGATGCTGTGTATCTGACATGATGCCAGTGAGTGGCCCCATTTCCTTTGACATATCACCTCATGCTAAGAATTATAGTCTGCAGCAGAGTACGCTGGTGCAGAAATACACACTCAGCAGTCGTACCAGAGGAGAAAGGGAAGATGGTGGAGAAGATGAATTCAGTGCTGTGGATCTTTTTTAGAGATGTTTGGGAGAGAACTGATCATTGTAAAGTAGGTAGCAGTAGAAAGTTCTTTGCTGTGGTATAATACATACATTTCTATCTTTGCTAATCTTAATTGGTAAACCAACTGCTTGGATCCTCTTGCTGTTATTTATTGTGAGTGCTGAACAGCATCCCATTGTTTGATTAGTCATACGGTTTTCCTGAAAACCCTAGACTACAGACTGTGAGCCGCACTCTGTTGAGTGACTTTGTATGGGTTTTTGAAAGTCACACAGTAGTTTCTCTGTCCACACAGCCACTGCAGGAGCTGGTGTCCTCTCACTGAGC
This sequence comes from Nannoperca australis, assembly GCA_036023655.1. Taxonomy (NCBI): domain Eukaryota; kingdom Metazoa; phylum Chordata; class Actinopteri; order Centrarchiformes; family Percichthyidae; genus Nannoperca; species Nannoperca australis. Next base: position 47,499 of record JAVQJD010075474.1, read on the forward strand.
CATCACAGTAATGCTTTGTTTATGTGAGTGTGTGCAGTGCGACTTCTGCACAAAGACAAGCAGGGGAAGAAGACTTGGATAAAGCCTAGAATGAAACAAAAACATATGCAAACACTATACTGTCTGAGACGATGGGTCATAACAAGGCTTGAGAGTCTCTATCACAGTATACTTTGTGTTTTTAAAGCTTTCTGGGTCAACTTTAGAAACTGCAGGTATTGCTTTTTATCTAGTACTGTATCTAGTTTATATTATAATCCTCACCCTCTAACTACGGGAACGTCACAGCTATATTACTCACTGTTCTGAGTATGATCCTGTCGATTTTGATTTGGAGTCACATAGGCACACTGTTTCCCCACTTCCACAAAGGCAGGCATTGATGAAGATTCCCCAGAGCAAAACTTAGTCAGGGGGACTCTTCATGTCTTTTTAGAGGGTAACTCTTATCAAAATAAGTCTTTATTTTCTGTCCCTCCCAGCAAAACAAGGAAGGGCCGTAGAGAAAACTGCATCGATAACCCAACAATGGCTGGGCTTAGGGGAGGCTTAATGCAGGGAAGGGGAACATTAGTGATGTCACATGATCAGCGAGAACAATAAGGGCGGTTCACACAGTTCTCCGTCTTTGTGTTGTTCTGTTTAATCAGTTTGTGGCCTTCTAAAGTATTTACACAGGTCTCCTCTTATAATGCAACAAAATGTTCTTATGAAATGGAGATAAAGAAATAGTTTGTAGTGTGACCGCTATAGAGCAAACAGGCTTTGAGCCCAGTGATCTGGTGGAAAAAGGCCTTTAAATGGCACCTCTTTGATTGTGCATCTTTGAGCGGGTTCAAAGTGTCCAGCTCACATTGATATTTAGCAGGGTGATTGAAGTTTTAATGCCAGAGAGGTTAGAGGAGAGCAGGGGGTAGACCGTGCCAGGAGTTGGCCTACTTGGTGGGACATTTATCCTCCGCTTTATTCTCTGCATGAGTGCTATCCCCGACTCCACAGCCTTGAGTGCTAGCTGGGCCTTTTAGCACATATTGTATGTACCTTGTTTTTATTGTAAAACACCAGTATGTCCAGCATAGTATCATTTAACTGTCCTTCATAAATGGCATTCTGAATTAAATGAAAAATGTAAATAGAAATATATAAAAATATCAGTACCATCTGTTACAATGACATTTTACTCTGCATTTTAATTGCTCAGGAAAATGGGAATATGGCAACAGGAAGACGTTTTCAAGTACAACAACAATAGCAAGATTCTATATGAAATCCATTGAAAGCATTATTGTACCTGGACCTTATTTGTGTAGTTTTGGCCATCATTTCTGTTTCTTATAATAAAAAAGTGAATTTTCCTTTAACTTTAGAGTAGCAGGATCTACATTTCCAGTGAGTTCATACTGGATTAATGTTAGCGTTATGCTAAAGGTTTATCTGGTGGGGAGTTTCGCTGGTCTGTTGGCATTTAAGGACAGGACAATGATTAAAGGGACAGGCTATTGATCTGTTGCGCATTAGGAGGAAGAGAGCTTGTAGGAGTGATGTGCATGGGTTCATTTAATTTGGCATCTGGCCAAAGGTTCAGTGCTACCCCCCAGACTTCATTTTGTTAACTGTAAACTGCAAGTGTTATTACTGTGGATGTTGAGCATGCAATATGATAATTTGGCTTTATTGCAGCTATTCAGGCATTTTGGAAATGACTAGTGTCAATTAAAACTTTTTGTTATTTTTTTCTGCAGCAATGTGCACTGTCTTAAAGCTTTCCCAGCTTTAACAGAATGCTCCCTGGTGGCCCTTTAAGGCAGTGGACACATTGTGTGCTCTCTTTCTCTCCATGTGTATTAGGTATTGAATAAGTGACCTTTCTGGTTTGTATGAGCTCATGGGAAAAGTGGGTGTTTCCACAGGAAGTTAATGCCTTTCCCTCCCCCTCTTTTTCTCTTGCTCTCCCCCTCTCCATGTAGACTACAATCTCCCTCCCCCTCAAACCTTTCATTCTGCCTTATTTATTTCCGCTATTTCTCACTTTGCTCCTAAGTACTCAACAAAACAATGCTCCTCACACAAATTTCTGTGTCACTTATGTGAAACCCTGTGAAGGATGAGAAGAAATGTGATGATAGAGGAGGAGAGTAAAAATGCAAAGGAAGTGGTCTTCACTCTCATCTGTTTAACATTAAACCTTTATGGTGGCTACGTGATTACCGACAGCTGCTAAGAGTCCAGCCCCAGAGGTTCGGCAAAGGTTAAACCTGCGCTAGTCTGGGGACAGGAAGTCATACAGATGCCCGCAGTCAAATTTCTCTTTTCTTAGATCAATTCCCCATTCTACTCTGCTTTAGTGTGTAGTGCTTAGGTAACCAAGAAAAGTTTGACCTAGACCCGCAGATTAGAGTAGATTAGTGGACTAGTATAAAGGTACAAATAAGAGAACTTTTCAGAGAGATATTAAAGAGTAATTTACTTGAATGCCTACATATCTGGTGGTAAAAAGAAAGAAATAAAGAAATCCATGAATATTAATGCTAATATAATTTTTTTATGTATTTATAAGTATGTGCAATATACGAGTTGGCCTTGTAATGTCATGACGAGTTATCAGAAATGGATCATCCCAAGCTGTCACATTCTGCTGCTGTCTAGCTGAGAGGACGACTTGGCAGGCTCCAGACTGTCTGGCATGAAGTTTGTGTCCTTAATTGAAATTGCTGCACTTGGCTCTGGCCGACTGAACAAGTCTTACAAATGGTATGTTTCACCTGTCAGCCCCCCACCCTGGTGCTGATTTCACAGTCTGTGTAGCAGTTCATATTGCTCTGTCAGCAGAACTAAGTGCTTGGACCAGGTTGGTGAAGCTTTAGATGAACACTCACTGTAAGAGAGCCTCTGTGTCTCCTGACACTTGTAGAAGTATTTCCTGTTGGTAAATTATGTTGTTGTTAGATGTTTTTTCTACTGTGAGTTTTCAGTCTTCAGACACCTGTTATTCAGCTGGGCTACTATCAAACATGTTTGATACAATTGGCGTGTGGGTGTCTTGCACTGTGGGAGAGTTGCCCATTGAATCTCAGACAAATCCATAGTCAATGAGAGCTGAGTTCTACTACTTTGCTGCAATGGTGTAATTCAAAAAATAGTTTCACTGATTTAAAAGATATCTTGCAGTTACCCCCTCTATTCACTTTTTCATGAACAAAGCTTACTGATTAAACAAACAACAGCACTAGTCTTGAGAATGTTGTTGATCACCTTCAGTTCACTTTGCAAAATGCATGAAACCACCCTTTTCTCACCCATCCAGAACTAATCTTACATCTTTTTACTTTCTGTTAGTCCACAACGTACACAAAACAAGTGAGTTTGAGTGATGGCTCTGGAGTTGAGTAATGTTTTATGCTGCTATTTTGTCAAAATAAGATAAGGTTATATCATCACTGTTAACTCCCACAATTCCATTGGGCATTTGGCCATCTGCAGAAGGTAATTAACTACTAACCGTGTTGATGACTATTTGTTTTAGTTCAGCATTCCCTTTCATTATGACAATCTAGTAGGCAGGCACACAATTTCCCCTCATCTGTGTAGGTGCAGTGTGTTCTTGTTAATTAATCGCCTGAGGTTTTATTTTATTTTTTTTGGTAATGAAAATCTCAGTTTTTTGTGCGTTGGTGCTGAATCAGTGGTTTTGTGTTCCGTGTAGTTAATGATGCTATATTGGTTAACAGTAAAAGAGGTGGCTTTAACCAAACAAGTAGGATAACTGACAGAGATGGAAAAGGATCTATATTTAGTGTCAGTTAAGCTGTTTGTGCGGAGAGGAAGTGGGTGCATAGTGCAAGCATGATGTTGATTACACGCCTACACATTTCACCCATTCTTGCTTTCCTTGAGGCTGACAACCAGCAGTCGTAAGAAACAGGATTCATTGCTTTATATTTCAAATGAAAAGCAGTCCGCTGAAAAGAAACCCAGGTGCTGGAAATAAATGTATGAATAGATTCAAATTATGAAACACTACAGCATGGACCACATATGACATTTGCTACTTATAGTGAATAGTGAGAAGACAAATATGCCTACACACTGATTTGATGGCATCTTTGTGCATTATTCGGCTTTAGTCGAATTATTCTGAATAATATACATTATTCAGATTTGTCAGCTTCTAGTCATCTTTAAAATCATCAAGTGTTTTGTACAAGGCATGGCTAAACTGCTTAAAGTATTTGTAACTTTGTTGATCCACAGGATAATTGTTGAATCATTTAAGTATTTTCGGGTTCCAGCTTCTCAGATGGGACGATTTCCTCTATATTACATCATCGTCAATTGAATTTGTCTGGTTAGTGGACTGTGTGCCTTTTTACAAAGCATCCAGATACAGAACAGCTCTGCACAAAAAGCTGTGCTGCAGCTGAGACTCACCCACCGGCCCTGAATTCCTGGTGAAAAGAGGCCTTCCTGGTGTTAGCGTGCATGTGCTGTGTGTGGGTGGAGGGCTGGGATGTATGGCTGGAATGTTGGAGGGGAACCGAGTGACGTTTGAGTGAAGTTTGGACTTTGATAGGTAGGTGTGTTATGGGAACATGCCGTCTGTGACATCACCGCCACCCGAAGGCTCGGCCTGGGCCAGATGCCTGCTGCAGAGGTGGAGTTTCCTTCCTGCTGAGCTTGACTGAGTGTGGCCTGACCCACCTTGCCACCAACATCTAAACTGTGCTGCAGCTTGGTTCTGCAGGCTTTTGAGCTCTTTTTAAATAATTATCTGTCAATTTAGCTTCATCTCAACACAATCCACTTTAAATAAACGTTAACTTGACTTTGACTTGAGTTTTTATACAGCAAATTGGCTCTGTTTAAATAATAATTTACTTCAGCTTTGCAAAGTTGCTGCAGACCACTTCTGCTGTAAAGGCCTCAGTAGCTTGCTTTACAGTTAATTTATCTGAGAGGAGGGCATTTAGCAGTGAATGTTTTAAGATCTAGTGCACACAGGCCACTGTGGACCATCAGTGGGTGTTGGAGTGTGTGTGTGTGTGTGTGTGTGTGTGTGTGTGTGTGTGTTTGTGTGTACAGTCCAAACTACACTCACACTTTAAGAATTGAGCTGTTGACCCTGCTGTGAGTGTCAGCTGTCTCCTCATGACAGCTGTCCATGTTTTCATGTAAATCTGTCTAGGAATCCGTCTGCCCCCTCGGTACATACCTGTGATAGTCTGGCAGATAACATTAAGAATACTGACACAGTCCTTACTTATGTCAATACCATACTTGAATTTCATTGTCAATGCCAAAATAATTTCTAGTCTATTGACAAAAAGTTTGATAATCAATTAATCTTTTCAGTAATTTTTCAAACATCAAACATCTCTGGTTTCAGACACTCGAATGTGAGGATTTTTAGTTTTTTTCTGTTTTATATCATTGTAAACTTAACACATCTTTGGACATTTGGTCAAACAAAACAAGAAAGTGGAAAATGTCACCTTGGGCAAGACAATTCATAAACCAAATGATTAATTGAAAAGAATTATCCTTAGTTGCACCCCCAAAACATTATGTCAGTATCTTAGTAAGAGTATAAACATGTTCTTTTTTCTAAACCTTTAATTGGTACATGTAACAGCAGTGCTTAATGTCACCTTAACAAAAGTCGTACAAGTACTTTGCAATAATAAAAGTGTATAAAATTGGCAAACTTCAATCAGGAAATATCTGATCAAAATATGTAAAAACTATTGTTGCTACTTGACACATTTTGGTCAGTGGTCCAAAAGTGCTGAGGTTTAATACCCAGCCCTAGTTGCAGGTGGTGGACTTAGCAGTAGCTTGTGGGTGCTATTGCGGTGGCAGTTCTGGTCGACTCATACCACCTGATTCATTCTGTTTGAGCAGCCTGTAACATCTGATGAAGTCATGGACTAATATAAAAATGTATAAGTCATATTACTGGACATGACTCATGCTGGCTTCTGTCACATAGTTGTTGGTAGTCCTCCTGAGTCATGTTGCACTTCCTCTCCTAGCCCGTCGCTGCCCAGCTGAAGCCCGGCCAGACCGAGCCACAGCCCTGTTAGTGCTGGCTCTGGTGCTGCTGGCACTGCAAAACAGCCTCATCTATCACAGGAAACAGTTCTGAGAGAATCAACTCAGCCAGAACAGAGCTCAGCAGCTACACTACCCATGCATGTGGAGGGAGGCGAGGAATAGCCAGAGGAGTGCGGCGCTCAATGCGGCTGCCCGAGGTTGACAGAATAGGAATAAGAGGTTGACGGGAAGCTGAGGTCACATGCTGAAGCTACGGCTGGGGAGAGTGGTGGTGGGAGGAACAAGAAACACAAGCAGCTTCCTCCCCCCTCTTTCTGTCGATGTCTGGTCCTCTGAAGGCACACTGGCAGTGCAGTGCAGTGCAGTGAAGCACGTTCATGGATGCACAGTAAAATTGATGAATTATTGAACAGTGGTGAGTGGATGTGACATTATGGGCCAGCATACTTGCATGCTGCAGAGCGACAGGGGAGTGGAAGAGAGAGATTACATGCAACAGAGAGTTGCAGGTGAAAAGAAAGAATGCGTGTGCAGAGGATACAAGAGACAATGAGTTGAATTATAAACGTTCACATATCAGAAATGGCCTGGTTTTTACAGGCCATTACTGATATTGATATCATAAATTAATAAATAGCGGCTAATGACACAATACACTTAACACAAACATTGCTGAAACCATGAATTTGGCTATTTGGATGAAGATATAGTATGTTCTAAACAGGATCTTTTTTTTTTACAGTCAGTTCACTCTGGAAGCCACATGTAATGATGATAGAGCTGCAACTATTGGTTAATTAATCAATCAACAGAAAAATGATCAGCAACTGTTTTGATCATATTTAATCATTTTTTGTTCTTTTTCAAGCAAAATGCCAAACTTTTGCTATGTCCACCTTCTCTAATGTGAGGATTTCGTCGCTTTTCTCTGCCATATATGATAGTAAATAGTTCGGAATTTTTCCTGATATTTTATAGACACAACAATAAATCTATAAAATAATCATTACATAATCGTTACTTGCTGCCACACATGGCTACATGCTCAAAATCACCTCAAAAACATCTAAGGCATTTCTGTACTACAATTACTTGTTACTTATCAGCCAACACATAAGCCCATTATGATATCTCAAATAATAATCAAAAATATATGGGTCATGCAGATGTTTTAGTCGGGCTCTGATCAGAATTAAGGAAGTGATTTATCTCTTTCTGCATCAGCTGTCTCTATATTACTCAAAGAGTCAGATATGATGCGACATTCACTACACATAATGCAAGCTCTGTCTTGTGTCCCTGGCAGGCAAATAATGGCTAATAGGCAGTATACAGCCTTTGTCACTGTGTAAAAATCAACAGACGGTGTCACACACAAACAACACAACTGTAACTGTAAATGTTTGATTTGGCTTGTTAGAACAACAGGGAATCTTGTCTGTATTTTATTTTCTCGTGATCACTCTGTGTTTTAGGGTGTTGGTTTGACATTCCGCGAGCACACCCCTCAGCTGTCACCACTTAACTAGTCCCAGAGGAAAGCGAGAACTACAAAACATGGGAAAAATGTAAAAAATAAAAAATAGCATTTCTCCTCCTCCTCCTGGCTCCCTGACCCCCTGGCCCCACTCTTCCAGTTTAAGTTACTAGGAGGCCATATATTGGCCCCTGAATGAGAGAATCAAAGCCTTTATGAGTGAGTGGTTGCAACTGAGGAGACTTCTTGTAAATGTGTTATTGGCATGAAAACCAGCCTGCTGTCTAAACCTAAGCAGCGGTTGTTGTGTGAGGGAATATTTACTTCACACTTGTTGTGCAAGTGTCTGCAGACAGTGTGTTTACCTCCTGTCTGAAGAATGGTAATAAAGGTAGAGGCCATTAAGGCTGCCTGTGCTGTTTTCACCAAAAACTGCAAGGACAGAGTGACTGTTTTTTGTATTTCAGTACATACGGTGTGACGCTGGTGACACAATAAAGTATATGCAGAAGACTAAAACCCTATTCTGCCACCATGCAATGCACAAAAGAAATAGAAGATTAATAAAAAAATTTATTGTGGATGGTGGTAATACAACTCCGGGAACACCTCAGAAACCCCCCAAATAACTAATAGACTTTTTGAAAAACATTTTATTGTCTCTTTGTGCAGTTGGCAGTGTTACTCTAAGTCACAGTTTGATTGCTTTTGCACGTATTGCTTAATTTCCTGTTTAAATTTAACAGTAAAGCACGTTGGTTTCTTGTATACTCATTGCATTGCAGTATTGTGTGTCTCAACCTAACATAACGTATAGACTCGCAGAAATATTCAGTTTCTTCTCTCTCTTTTGTCCTCTTCTTTCTCTCCTGCAGTCATACTTTGTCACTGACTATGACCCTACGATTGAAGACTCCTATACTAAGCAGTGTGTGATTGACGAAAGGGCAGCCAGGCTTGACAGTAAGTGCACTTTGCTGAACAAACATGTTGCAAGTAAAAATGCACACACAAAGACACACACATAGACTATTTGTATGTTTCTATTGTACTATATTGTACTCAAGGAATCTATTGCAAAGGTCTATTTTCCTGCAAGTTATTCAGTGTGTGTGATTTGTGTGTACACACTCTCTAGTCCTCGACACGGCTGGACAGGAAGAGTTTGGAGCCATGAGAGAACAATACATGAGGACAGGGGAGGGCTTCCTGCTCGTCTTCTCAGTCACTGACAGAGGAAGGTGAGTGACAGTTCTCGTCATGTGCAAGCTCACAGCTATGCGCTCACTTCTCTTCACGTCGTTCTCTCTTTTTTTCTGTTTGCACACCTCTGTTTACTGTTCACAAATACACTCTCTCTTTCTCTCCTCCTCTGCTTCTCGCTCCACTAAAACCATAAATCTAGCACCAATTCTCTCAAGTTGTTGCCGCTTGTACTTCCGGTTGTTGTTCTTTTTGTAATTTTCTTTTGTTCTCAACACTTCCTCCCTCATCCTGTTCTCTTGAATTCACTTATTCGTCTACCTTAGCTTCTATTTAAAGCTGATATCTAGAATATTTCCACTTGATGCAATGGCGCAATCATGCAATATAGTCTTCGGTTTGAGTGTTTCACTCAGTGTAAACATCAAATAGCCTGTATAGAATCTGCAGTATATGATGCAGTCAAATGATGATTTTTTTTCAAAATTAAAACTAAACTCTTAAAGATTATAAATTCCAATGCTTAAGATTTAAATGCTGGTTGGTTTGGTGACACTGGGAACAGCGAGTGCAATGTAATGCTACAACTGACACTCCTCTAGCTGCTACTTTCTTAGAAATTATCAAAGAGACAAAGAGAAAGTATTGTCCTTGCTCTGGATTACATGCATTCATGTAGCTCACCTAAGCATGAAGGATTCATAGGAGAATCTATGAATCCTTCATGCTTAGGTAGGCAGTCTGAATTCAGCACAGGAATGTTGAACACCACTACAACCAATTAAAACTACTATTTAGAGAGACAATAACTGAATGTAAATACATTAATTGGCTTTTGCAGATAAAGTTGTGAAAGGGGTTGAAGGGGTTAAAAAGGTTTAATTTTCAATGATTTTAACTTCTGTGTGATGTGTCAGGGCTTAAGTCACCTCTTAATATTTTTTTTACATTACATTATGTTGTGTTCTTCTCATAGTCACTCTGTCACACCCTGTCCTCCCTGTCTTTGTGTCCCTGCCCAGGAGTGCAGTAAGCTGTGTTCAACTGCGCCGCCTACAACCCACTCCCAATGTTTATGTTGTAAACAGTCTTTCCTTCCTCCATTTATATTAGTCAAGTCTTTCCAGATTTACTAGGTGCTCACCAAGCTGTCTGTAAGCCTGTGGCTAGAATGCTGTCCTGGTTTTGCGGTTGCATTTCTCCTCAGATTGACATTTTTATTGCTTTATTGCTATTTGGTTGAAACAGTGCACATGGCATTTATGTTATTGTGGGACTAAGGCCAGTCCAGTGCACAGAGTAGAGCCTCAGAAAAACACATTTTATGTTTCTGTAATAGTGTGGCTGATGCTTTCCTCTTTGCTGACCTTAAGTGTTATCCACAGTGGTCATGAACCCAACTTAGCTTCATTGCTATACTGGAGTGAATGTGCATTTTTAGATGAATGTATGGTAAAAACATTATAAGACCTGTTTGTGCAGAAAACACCACATAACCTTATGTAATATGTTTTGCAGCTTTGAAGAAATCTACAAATTCCAAAGACAAATTCTGCGAGTGAAAGACAGAGATGAATTCCCTATGATCCTTGTAGGAAACAAAGCAGATCTGGAACTACAGAGACAAGTAAGTCCAACTGATTGCAGAGATCTGAACCCCCTCCCTGACAAACATATACCCTTTTGATCATGTGAAGAGATTATTATCAACTCTGGAGGACTTGCATTTGCATATTTGACAGTGGAAGCAAGCAATACAGCTGCATCTAGCAGCAGTGATACAACAGGATGTGAGTGAAAGAATAAAACAGAGGCTGTAGAAATGGTGGTGTCAGGAGGGGAGGATGGATGGAGAGAAAAGGGAGTGTGATGAAAAGATGAATTTTCTGTGGCTCGTCACTTCCTGAAGTGAACCCACACCACCCCCTAATGGTGAAAAGGTGCTTTACAGACACATGTAGCTAATTTCTATTAATGTTTTTTTTCACTAAAATCAGCATTTGGTATTTCAATCCTCATGTGACACCTGCCATCGAGTTTATGTTGCTTTACGACTAATTCTATTTATATGAGACATGTAGACATTACATTGACAACATGACCTAATTAGCTCAATGTAAAGTTACCCTGAAGAAATGTTTATACAACTTCCTTCATATCAAAAATACCTACCTTCTTCAAAGTCAGAATTTTACATTTCACATTTTTCTAGTTTTTGTTAACTGGTCCAGTCTAGCTTTGGATCTAATTACATTATTCAAGTCTATATTATATGCACAGCTGTTTTACAAATAGAGTGGAGGCAAATTCCAACTGTGTCCCAGATGCAAACATACTAATTTCAGTGTGTACTAAGTTTACTCTTGAGAAATTACTAAATGAAATACAATTAGAAATGGGTCATGCATACAAAAATTGCTTCATTTTTGGTACTGATGGACAATATTGTCCCACAGTGCACTGTGTAATGAAAAGGAAGAAGCTCCAAAGAGAAAAAATAGTGATATTATGAAGGCACAGGGCTCTGAACAATCGGATGGAAATTAAAATGAAAAAAAGTGCGTTTGTAGAACATTTGAAGGTAATGTACATTTTGAATGCAGTCATGTTTGAATCTATTTTTAGCTGAGGAAAGAAGCTAAATTGAAAAATGAGAAAGTTCTCCTTTCAGTATTATTAAGAGGCACTTTCACTTGGATGTGAAAGTCTGATCATGTGTGCAGTTCCTACATATGCACTTCATCTCCATCAGTCAGAGGATGATAACAGTATTTCATAAACACATGTTTTTTGTAGGGGATTGTGGAAATAATGTTTACATGTGCGAGACATCAGTTTACTTTCAAGTTTCAGCCCATCATTATACTCTTCTTCCTTTTTCCTCAGGTATCCCAAGAAGAGGGCCAACAGCTGGCCAGACAATTGAAGGTCACATATATGGAGGCTTCAGCCAAAATCCGTATGAACGTAGACCAGGCTTTCCATGAGCTGGTTAGAGTAATCAGGTAGGTTATTTATAAAGACATCTTTTACATGTTGTCATCATGTGGATCTTTCAGTGACTAAAATTTGCAACTTTTCAATGGTTAAACAATTATGTACATGTGTGTTATTACATCCAGGCACTAAACTGAAAAATGCAAAATAGAATACAGTGAAGGTGACATTAAATATTCACGACATAGTGCCCTTGTGGCCTTGGGATTAAGTCGCTTAGCAAGCCAATAAAGGCATGAAATATCCCCCTCCCCCCAAATGACAAAATAAGCAAGAATACAACTTTTTTTAATATGTATTATTTGTAATCAATATGTAAGATTTTAAAAACTCAGCTTATCTGCTTCCTCAAAACTGTGTTGGTGTGGTTTGGTCAAATTTGATTGACAGTTGGCTGGCAACATAAGCAAATGTCAGCACATTTTGATTCAAAATTTGGTTGGAAAATGTTGGTTGTTTTAAAAAGAGAAAAAGAGAGATTTTAAAAAGCACCCAGTCCAGTGTGGCATGATAGTTTTGCTCTCTCCCAACTCCCAGAAAATTCCAAGAACAGGAATGTCCACCGTCGCCAGAGCCTACAAGAAAAGAGAAAGACAAGAGTGGCTGCCATTGTGTGATCGTCTGAGTCGGCCTTATCACTGTAACTCATGCAGCTGCTCTCTACCACCCCACCCACTCTGCCTGACATCACATCCTAAGTGGATGACTGACCGCTGCCTTCTCCACGTGCATGACTTCAGACAGCCTTTTCTGAGATACTTTGACCAGGAACTGCTGTCCCCAGGACATCACTATGGACAACTGACAATGCCAAATTTTAACACCACTCTACCTTCAGCCATAATCTAATTCACACAAGAGAGTCCCAACACTAAACATTGCCTTCTAAATCAGCCTGACAAATTAATGTTTTGTACTCTGAAGGACTCCTCTTGCCTTGTATTGACATTTGTACCTGCTACCGAGATTGAATGAAAACTATATATCCAGAATGTTAATGAGTTTCTTTAGTTTCCAGCATCTGACCAGAGCAGAGAGATTATCTTACGAAGCATTGTGTATGTTGTGCCATATCCACCTTTACTCCCATGTGCTAATCTGCTACTGTACATATGTGACATTTGTTGTGATTTTCAAAGTGTATTTCTAATGACCTATTAAATCACCACAGTACAGTGTGTGAGGTTGAGTTTGGTTTTGCATATATGAAAGTGAATGTATAAGTATGTATATAAATATAATGCCTAGACAGCCCTTAAAGCTACAATGATAGAACTTTTTGGCATTCTGCAGTGGATTCTTTACTTTGTCTGTGATTTCTGCTTTCATCTCAATTGCCAAATATGAAGTGTCTACTGTATTTGATTTTTTTTAAAGTCTTATAGATTGAAATGTTCTATGCCATCTCTTCAACGTACCGAAAGTTGCAAATTTGTCTGAATTTCTTTCCCTCGTAGGTGGCAGTTCAGTCAAACAGGGGACATCATACATTGTTTCAGACTTCTAAGAGGCAGTAGGTCAAGTCATTGGTACCACATTGTGTATATTTGAGAACTAACATGATTTCAGATCAAAACACTGAACACTGTATGCTCTATATTCAACTTTTGATGAGTAATGTTAAAATACATTTATTTGTCAAGACACTTTCAGAGCTCAATTCAGTTTAGATCATTCCAATGTGATGCATCTTTTCTGTCAAAAATTACAGTCCACAATATAGTTACAATATATTATAACTGTTATATCATTCCAAAAACACAGTGGCAATGTATTTGTTGTGTCCTTGAATTATTCTGTTACATAACTCCACCCCCCATCCCCCGCCCCCCACCCCAATGGTCTGTCAGTTGGAAAACCATCCACATCATAAAACAGCTGTTCTCCAAGGGGGCATGAACTCACTGGACCAGCCACCTGTGGAGCCATCATCACCACAGACACAAAATACTGTTCTGCCTTCCCTTTCCACTTCTGTACTTCTGTTCAGGCATACAAATGAAGTACTGTAGTTTGTTTTTCATATTATCATCTTGTAATATAAATAACAAGAAAATCAGATGATGGAAGTAATGGACTTGATTAAATGTTTCTACTCTACTTTTATACATTATTTTCTTATCAAACTAGTTGACAAGTATTTTTATATGTTTATAAGTGAATACACATTCACAGCATAGCTGTGTATATATGTAAAGAGAGAATATTTAATTTGAAAAAAATATTGATTATGTTAAACTGAAGATGACTCTTGGCCTAAATTTGCATAATTGGATTATTCACCCAGATGCGACCAAGAATGTTTTTTTTTTTTATTCTGGCTTAGTAATGGAGAATATATTTATCTTGAGGTGTCCACCACCAGCTCACAGTGTAAAATGCCAGATCGGGTGGGAGAGGGTTTTAGAAATGATTCTGGTCTTTACAGAGCTTTGAACTACACAAATGAATTATTATAATGAATGCAATTTAAAATACACACTTCCCATCTTATTACAAATAATCCTAGTGTACATCCAAATCATACCGTTTCTTTTCTTTTTCATCCATATCAGTGTCTTTTGCCCTGTGTGTAGCTTTTGGTGCTAAAATAAAATCTGTCATTGAGCCAGATGGGGTAAAGAATTTTTCTTTTAGATTCAAAAAGCTGCACAGGCCTGAATCTTACTTACTGAACACACTGAGCCTCCTGTCAGTGTGATTTAATGCTGCAGACTATCTGTGAGGCTGTATCCCATTGTTACTTACAGTACTACTCCAACTGGTGTTAGATCTTCAATATGGCCTCTCATATAGCAGACAACAACAAGGATCAACATTCTGAAAACTGTATTTGATGAGATTTGTACTCTTTTCTGTTGGTTATCTATATTGCTCTGCATGTTTCTCTGTGGGTTTTATTTGTTTTCTTTTTGTTTATGGGACCACATTTATTGAAATTTCAAAATTGCCTAAAGACTTTTGGCCTTTAGAATAGGTCTATTATATGTATAGTGAAATATACAATTTGGAAGGCAATCTAATGTGTACATTTTAATGGTAGTAGAGTGACTAATTCCAGGCTCTCAAGAAGATGGCTGCTAACAAAACAATCTTAGCATCTATACTGGCAAGTTTGCCTTCCTCAGGGTGTCCTGACACACAATGAACACAAAACAACAAGCAGTCTAATTCACACACCTGAACCCAATACTTGCATACTCATATGTGACCACAAGGGGGTTGTTTTGACTAAGGACATGTCATTAAATGCTTAAACAACTAGGGGTTCAAATATAAAATGCATAACATATATATATATAGATGGGTGACAAATTAAAAGAAGAACATGCAACATAAAGAGCAGCTTCAGTGCTCCTTGACGTTGTTTCTACAAGTCTCTACTGCAAGTATGAACACCATTCTTCCAAAATATATTCCCACATTTTGTGTTTTGGTGATGGTGGTGGAGAGCATATCAGTCCAAATTTTCCCATAGGTGTTCAGTTGAGATGAGATCTGAAGACTATGGAATTTGTAGCATAGGATTTTCCATCGTACTAATGAAGGTAAATCCTGACTAATTTATCTTTGATTGTAAGTGACTGTCTAAAACTCGCAGTAAACACACACCACCTAGCGCATCATCACTCGTAGTAATGTCACAGTTTATTGGTTAATTGTGAAAAAATTATGACAGCGGTTCATACTCTGCAGAACTGTGCTATACTTTGAATGCTTTGTGAATGATTTCACATTTAGGGGTTCAGACAGTAACAGAGTTTTGAAGTATAAACATCTGGTCATTTAAACAGACAAGGTACCTCAACATGGCTGGATCCATCCATGTCCTAAAACATCCTAATGACCCCTTGCATGTGCAAAGAGAGAATACATTTTTTCGGATCAAACACCAAATGGTCATTAAGGTCTTAATCCAGTTGTATGTGTAACAGACTCATAATATAGTGGTATAGATTTTGGTCTTGTGGGTGTAAAGATATCACCCGGCCTTTATGAAACATTGCATGTACCAACCACAACAGGAAAATTCAACATTTTTTATATATATATACCATTGTGTATGTTGTGAGCATGGAGATCTTGTGGCGATGTCTTATTATTATCCTCAAGATCTTCTAATCATAGTGACATATGTGAGACTTGACTGCATACCCTTTGCACTCATTTCCACATTTCCTCTCTAGATTGGTTCACCTAATGATACGTTTAAAGCATCTCCATTTTTGCATTAAATTACAGTTGTGACAGCCAGCCAGCTAAAGACTTCAGAGAAGCAGCGGTCCCCTGCAGGCAGTAAGCAATGAGTTGTGTGTAAGCCTGCTCCTGTGAAAAATATAAAAATGAGGCCTATTCTAATTTGCATTAAATTACATCCATGGCAAAATTACTTCTTGAGAGTGCAGTATTAAATAATATATTTAGGATTTAGTATAAAAGTCAAAGAACAGAAGTGTGCATGTGGGCAAAAACATGGCCTGTATTGATCAGCAAATGAGTGGAAAGGCTCAGTGTTTCCTGCTATTAAGCAGTCATGCCCTGCCAATAACCACAGTTCCGTCCATTCACACGGCCTGTTTAATCAGACAGAAGCCCGTCCCAGGTTACTGACACGCAGAACACAGTCGGTGGGGATTTTGTCAGCAAAATGAATCCGCGTGAATGAAATACATCAGCATCCGCGCGTGCACCGTGAGCTCGCGCTCCCCTCTCCGTGTTGGTATAGCCCGCAGGAGAGCGTCTGGCTCTGCACAGCATCTCTGCTCACTCATTTAACGGTGCTTCCTTTAGTTCGCATTTGCTTTAGTGAGGAAGGCGAGAGGAGCGTTTACACTTTGATTTTGCCGTCTCGCCATCCAGTCCAGGTCCATCCACTTCGCCGGAGACATGGAGGGAGTCAGCAGCAACAGGAGCATGTCTTACAGTAGGTGGAGTTATGACAGGTAAGCCAGCTTTCCCACAACGACTACTGTTCGCTTAAAACGCTAGTTTTTATCTTAGTCTACTGCGTTTCGATTGTATTGTCATGCTGGGATGATATTGTGAAGGTTCAGGCTACAGCTTGGTGAGAACCCCGTCTGCCCAATTAGTTGACAGGTGCAACGGATCTAGAAATAAGAGATGCTATGGTGTATGTGTCCATCCATGGTGTAGGTTCACAAATCTCCCACCGTCCTAGACAGCCCATTATCACCAAAACACGAGTGTTTATGTTACTCAGGGATACTGCATTTTCATAATATTCATAATATTAATCTATCTATCTATTGATGGGCTTGACATTTTCTACTAAACGTTTTGTGTGCTGGAGAAGTGACAATGTTCATTTTCTGCATCAGCAGAGTGGTTAAGAATATCTGTGTTGTGTATAGGCTACTAGCTAAAGTGCTTCAATCAGAGAGCTGGAAGTTGGCAGGGTAGGTCTCAGGGGTGACTGTAATCTAGACCTCACATTTTGGTACAAATTCAAACAAACATGTGGTGTATGAACACAGAGAGCATAGATAATAAAGAAATAAAACCTCCCTGTAGAGCAGTGGTGGTCCTCCGCTTCACAACAGCTGCATTTTTGAATACAAATGTTTGTAAAGAAATAAAAAATATGAGCAAGTGGAAAGGATTGTTTTCCCAAGGTGTGACTTGTGACACGTTCGTATATTTCTAAGTATCATAAATGAACAAAATGTCCATTTTGTGTCATCAACATAATGTCAGACGCAAGTGTGAATGAGTCAGTCAGTTTGAATAGGCATGACTAGGGAAAATAAGTCTAACGTGGAGGAAACACACTGTAAGTATGTTAAAGTACACAGAATAACATTCATAGGATACATACAGTCAAAATATATATTTAGTACACTTGACACACACACATTGTTGTACACAGATTTGTCGAGTGTCTCCACCAGTTAACAGTATTACAAATATCTCCAGGAATACTTTCTAACCAACACACATCAACCCATACAGTTCTTTATTAGCTAACCAATTCCTCCTTAGTCATACTCAGCCAATAATCTGAAGTACAATGGATGGTTGGAGATACTGTTGCTGTATCATTGAGAAGCAGAGGCATACTGGAGGTGGTTTTACCCTGACAGCACAGCATACGTTGGCTCACACAGTATAATTGGTATTCTGAATCTGTGCTTGGACATCCCAGGAGACTGATGTCAGAGCCAGTGGTCTCTCAGCCTCCTAAGATTTCACACAAAACAGTGAAATGTTTACTGTGTGCAACCAGTTATAGCCTGTAAGAGGTACCATGTTTAGTGCAACTAAAGAGGAGTGCTTTGCAGTGTCATTTGATAGTTTTCCTCCTGAAAACCTTAAGATTTAGTTTTAGAGATTCACTTCCCAGTATTTTTTTCACATAGAGGTAAACAGATTGTTTTGGGTGTGAAAATAAGCAGCCTCTCTCTGTTAATGTACTGCTTCGACAGAGTGACAGTCATACTGTAGGAGTTAGAACTGCCAACTCTTTCTTGTGGCCAAAATCAATCCAACCAATACTAAACTCTGACGCTAATGTGACATTCTTGCAGGCACAAGACATTAGCACCAGGGGTCAAATTTAGGTCACTGGTGTATAACTTTATTTCATTGAATGAATAGTCACAATTCCTTTTTAAAACCCACACAATTCACTTGTGGCATGAAAAAAAAATTAAAGGCTCATATTCAGTCAGGCTAGAAGCTCAATGAACCTGAAGGCCACTTCTGTGAGATCGGTGCAGATATTGCTGGTTGTTGTTTTTTCCTCTCTTTAGCCTTTGGCAGCCAATTTGTAATATGTAGTAACATAAAAGAGACATGTGCATATGCCGATTCCTGCCAAGGAGTATAGTTGTGTGCTCAGACTCTCTAAGGGGCAGGGGTGAAAATTTTAAAATGTCATCTCTTCTGCATGTGCTAGCGCAGGGCCCGCTTGAGTTGGAGGGTGAGAAAATACAGGCTGAAATATAGACACGCACATGTCTGTATTTCCCCCAACAGAGCCCCAAAGCAATATCCATGACGACTATTACTCCTGGCTGTACACACCTGTGGTTCACTCACAAAGGTGTCACTTACTTTGCCCAATTAAACCTTGTCTAAAGGCAGTGTGTGTGTGTGTGTGGCCGTGCAAACTGTGCTTGTCTGATCTTCCTATTAGTTTTTGTAGCACCTCTTAGAGTAGGAGAGGCTACACCTTTATGTTTCTTTTTAGTTCAGGAAGTTTGGTGAATAAGTGAGAGCTAGTGTGTGGGTGTTCGGAGAGATACAACAATTACTGTTGTAATTATACTCAAAAACATTCATCCTGATATTCAGAAGTGGCTGTCCTTTTATGACACCACTAAGTCACATCTGACAATAATAAAGATTCATAATAAAGATAGTAATATAAAAGATACGTGAAGGCCTTTAGCTGAAGGAAAACTAGCTTCGTTATCTCGTGATAATGAGATTAAATAATTGATTGACAGTGCAGGTAGTGCAAATGTAAGGTGATTAAAAACTAAAAGAATAGTGATACTGTGGATAAAATAAAATACAATTAAAGATCTATAAACAAATCCTATGCAGATAACATTCAGATTGGTCCTTGTCATTTACAGAGAACACTATGAGATAGATGAACTCGTTATCATGAGAAACAAGCTTTTTTATCTCGAGATCACAAAATAATTATCTCATGATCTTGAGATAACGGCATAAAAAAAATCTATTTGCAAGCACATAATTATGTAACGTGAATAAACCTAATCATACTCAGAGACTCACCTACAGTTTCAAGTATAGCCATGTTTTACCGTTGTGTTTTTACAGGCATTGTAATTCATGGTGGAGCCTGTTCGCACTTGGACCTACAGTATGTATAATCACACTCTGTCCTGTCACCCACTCAGTCAACACTGTATCCTAGAGATGGAGGGACAAGGTGGGCTGACAAGATACAATTCAGAGTCTCCTTAGCTCAGAACAGAATCTCATGTTTTTAAACACAAAGGTTAATTTGAATTTCCTTGTGTACATTGTCTTTCCCCCATCAAACTGCACAGGAGAAAGTGTATAGAAAAAGAGGAAGCAGTGGAAATTGAACATTGTAGGTTTCTCCTTAATTTCTCATTCTTCATTATGGGACCTGATGAATTGAAAAGACACCTGACCACCCTGAAAGCAATGAATGTCCGGGTTGTAGAAAATGATAATGAACTAATCATTTATTAATTAAAAGCATCTACACTCAACAGCAATTGATAGAAGAGATGGAAATTAAATCAAACCAATCTTGAGCTTGTTTTTTCTTATATTTTATGAATATTTTTTCATAGTTTAATTTTGGTTTAAGACAAAAGCTCAAGGCTAGTGTTGATGCCAGTCTGGCCAGTGATTTATCTGACAGACAGCTGAGAGCCGACACAGTGGCCTATTCTATCTGCATAAAGGTAAATAACATCTTTTCTTAGAGTAACCATGTCATTCTGCTCTTCTTTTGCCCTTCAAACACACTAAGTTGGCCTTTTTTTTGCTTAAAAGCTGAGCTTTTCCAAGTAGATGAATCTGGTGTTAAGAAGAACAACTTTCTGTCGCACTGAGTTTTCTCGTGATCACTCATCTTGCTCAGGTTTTATTACTGTAACCTCATGTTGACCTGTCAGACAACTTCACACTCATAAAATAGTGATTTGATCTGCATCTCAGCGCAGCAGCACAGGAAAGCCTGGTCAACAGGTATACTTTATGAGCAGCAATCAAAGCACAATTTTATACTATATTTCACAACACAAGTAGAAATATACATAAATGAGAACAGCTAAACTGTGAGTTTGTGTTTGTTGGGAGGCTTTACATTGTTTTCTCAGAAGCCATATTGTCAAGCCTGTATTATTTTTTTTGAATTTCAGCTGTGCTTGTTTCTCTTAAATAAGCCTCCGAATAACTGCTAGGCAATAAATAAGGCAGAAAGTATGTTGTCATTCATTGCCAATAATGCATATTGCTATTTAAAATTTGAACACAGTCCCAAGATATTCCCCCGCAATTGTATTTCTACCACTGGTTGTCAGCTACATATCAAGTCATACACAATGCAGATCCTGAAGTGGGAATCCATCGTGTGTTTGGGGCCATTGTGGGTGGCTTTAAAAATGACTCACCAAAGAACTATGTGACGTAGTTGAAAATTGCACACAACCAAACAAAAGGTTTGGGATTGATTCATCAGTCTCCAGCCAAGAAGACTGTTACTTCCATTATAAAAGAAACACAATTCTACTGGTCAAAAAAACAATAAAAACATCAGAGGAGACTGGGCCAGAGGTAGAGTGGAGAGAAAAAGCTGAATGCGTAGGTCATGACAGTCTGATCGGAGTTTGTAGAGATATTTTGCTCTAAAATTAAAGTATCAGACACACAAACTGACTGAATAACAAGCAACCATACCTAGACAGTGTTACTTATGGGGCAAAAAAAAATTTTAATGTGCGTTTTACCAACTAAGGTATGTTATTATTCAATGTGTTCATAATCCACAAATGAATAACTAAGATTAAGATTTCATCTCTTTTAGTAAACAGAGCCTCTGTTCATAACACCACACGTCTATACTTCTTGTCAATTATTCAGACTGAGTGAGTTTTAAAAGTGTACTGTGAACAATGAGCATTTAGTAGAGTTTTTTGATATTCAAAGCGCAGTATTGTGGCTCCACCTCTTCAGATGCCTCCCCATCTTCAGAAATGCATAGCATGGTGTCAGCACAAGTTGTGTGGCAATCACTTTATATCAGTACTGTGCCTGTGCTACTGGAAATATTTAGGTTTTAGAGGTAACTACTGCACAGCGTTATGGAGAGAGATGAGCCTGGAAAAGCAGGCTTGATACAGTTCTCCATGACTGCTACAGTAACAGTGCAGCAGAGCAGCTGAAGTGACAGCTGTGTCCAGAGAGTGTCAGAACGTCCACTCTGCCTGCTGTAAGAGCCTGTCTACAAATCCTTACCAGTGATAGGTTATAGAGGATTCAGCTCCCTGGTGTGACACTATATATATATATATAGCATCTTTAGAAGTTACTGCGAACACAAAACAATTACAATAGCTTTATATTTAACATCTTTGTAATATCACTATACTTTAACTCTATTGTTATTATGACATGCTTTGCAAACTGTTAACCTGGACTAACAATGCAGTTTCCTGACGCTCATTGCCTCTGCTGGCCTGTCATGTCTTATTTGTCAAATTCTGTAGCTCAACGACCCTCTCTGCTACACTTCTGTTATTATGCAGTTCGTAGCTTAGTCACTGTCCACCTGTCTCTGTAGTAACCACAGATAGAAAAAGCAGGGTATACCAAACAAAGCCTTACTGCTTTAGCCTATACTGCTACCCCTCTTGTTTTTGCCTGCAGCAGTTAGAAAATGCCTGAGATGATTTGTAGCTGTGGCCGCAACTGTTATGTGATATTAAACTTAATAGATTTAAAAAATCTCTAACCAGTTCAAGGCCTTCTACCTGCGTCATCCATTGGAGTGCAATGAAAGTGCAAAAAAACAAATCTCAGATGTTACGTTTTCTGATTGAGAAATGTTCCTTTTCGTCATTAGACGTGGCCCCAAAGCAGGAGTTGGCATTTACTTTAACTGTCCACACATTTTCACCTGTCACATTCACATAAACCTATCACAAATGGAAAAGTTAATCTAACCCACAACAAACAGAATCACAGATGTTTTTAATTTACTGCCTGATAATGGTAAGCTTCTGTATATCTTTTTATTCCTAAAATATTAACAATACAGATAACGGACAGAACTGCTACTGAATGCAGATTCAAGTGATTTAACGTCCCAAACTAGGTGCTTTAGGATCCACTGAGGTGAGGATCAAGATTTTTCAGGTGGAGATCAGACGAGTTTGTGAAGGTGCTGTGGCAGAGAGACAGGCCCATCAGTCCAATCCTTCATCAGCAGGTAAAAAGAAAAAAACACTCACATTGTCTGGGGAAGCAGTGAAGTCAGCTGACCTGCTTCTGTGGTTTGAACCTGTGTCTCTTCTAATGTTGCTGACAAATAGGGACTGACATCAGGTGCAAAGGTTGAAAAGCTTCCTGTCTGACATCTCCCTATGGGTTTTGGCTTTCCTTAGCTTTGTGCTGCTGTGAGGGAGTGATCTGTGCCTGCTGTGGTGGTGATGCTGGCAGGCCATGATCTTTTGAAAGCAATGGTGCCTGGTGTGAGACAGAGGAGACCTGGCAATTTAGGAGTTGGAGTGATTTCTAGAAGAGGTGCTAATTCCATGTTCTGGGAAATGTGGCTGAGTACACAATGTACACACTCAGGCAGGTTTTTCTTTTTTTGAGGAGAATAAACCACACATAAACAATGAGCTAAAAAGTCACTAAAAACCACTACATATACGTATATTCCTTAAAAGGATTCATATGATTAATACTTGTGGACTATGGTCGTTTAGCTGACATGGTTCCTATAATTATTAAAGTAAATATTTCCTTGGTGAAGGAGCAGTTAGCTGATATAACTGCATTTTCTCTGACGAGAGAACAGCCCTCTACGCTTTAATGCTATTGAAGGAATCTTTCCTTCCCAGAAATAAATGTTGTATTTAATTCATGTTTGATTTAAAATGTTTATCGTGCAATTACATTTATATATATGTGATTAAAATACAACAAACAAATCTCAGCATGTGTTAAAAAACATTATCCTCTCAGTAAACGTTATTCCTACACATATGTGTCAATCATATTAAACTTCTGATACTTAAAGAACATACTCTTTTTTACTACAAACTATGGTTCCTATACCACAGATTCCACCAATCTTGTAATTTTATAACTATACTCTGTAAACTGTGGTAACTTAATTCAGCTTTTTCGTTTATCAATCCAGGAAATGTCTAACTTAGGAAAGGAGATGTTTGAATATACCCTTTCTCCTTAGTGCTTTAGTGTATGAACGCAATGCATTTTAAATGCAGATGACAAAGGACAATCAGCTACATAGTCCAGGATAAAGCCTCTTAAATGTCCTCCAGTGACGATGATTATGTTTGCTCTGAAGAGTTGAAGTGTGAGAAAGGGCTGGAGATGCATTTTAGAGATGTGGAGGTGTTTGTGTGGGACAGTATTTGAAGGGCTTCATGTATTTCTAAGAAATGCAAATCTAGGGTGAAAAGATATAGATAACAGTGCCTTATTCAATTAATCTCTTAACACTGCATTATATTATTAGGCAGCCACTACAGATAAGCAACCTCCAGGTTTTAAAAATGATCAGAAAGGTTGAACCTCATACTCAGGTCACAAATGCTTTCGCAAAGACAAAAAGCCTACAGTGAAAATCATTAAATATATAAATGCCAGGCATTGTCAGCGGAAACAAATGTACTAATATTCATGTTTTTCATTTTCAAACGGCACTGGCTGCAATAAAATCAAGTTGTTTTTTTTACTAAATGCCACCACTAAAGATAATCTTTCTGTCAGCCTGGCATTTCTGACCAAAAACAAATCCTCTATTTTTAGACTTGTAAAGGAAGTTTCATGAAAGGAATAGCA
Organism: Nannoperca australis; assembly: GCA_036023655.1. Taxonomy (NCBI): domain Eukaryota; kingdom Metazoa; phylum Chordata; class Actinopteri; order Centrarchiformes; family Percichthyidae; genus Nannoperca; species Nannoperca australis. Next base: position 71,794 of record JAVQJD010075474.1, read on the forward strand.
TTGCCCCATTCATAAATCAAAATCACTATACGAGTAACATGACGGTTTTGTAGCTTCCTCACTTTGATGCCTTTGCTGTATTATTAAAACAGGAGAGGTTGTTGGTTCTGCTATACATGAAAGTGGATTTGTGCTGAATTACCCATTCAGCAGCAGGTGTGCCTTTGGAGCAAGAGTCTGGAGCAGCATGTAATCAGCTGTGCCGCTGGCCCATATAGACGTCCACTTTAAGAAGAAAACATTAACAAGGGATGGCAAACATTGCAGAATAGTACCACTTTATATATGAAGTACACTGAGTAGATGAGGACCCTTTGCCTTTTCCTGGCATTTACCAAACTGAACAGAGCTGGCCAGATTTAATTCCGTATTACAAATCCAGTGATAGTGATAGATGATGATAGTAGAGCAATCATAGGGCAAGTAAATGTTCATTTTCTGTGTATGTAAATCTAAATTTCATGATTTTATTTGATGATGGCCATTATTTACGCCCCCTAATTGATATGTATCATGGGCTAATTAACTAACTGCATTCAATGGCTTTACTGTAATTTTAGTCTTGGACCTACACTTAATAAACATGTAAAACATAAAAAAATGTTGAAATGTGATCTAAATATGGATGAATATGAGGAGAAATCACACTGCAGGAGAACATGAGCGGTCTGACTCTGTGGAGTCCCTGTGGACAGTTGGCACCAAGAAAGGTGATGAAATTATAGAATATTTATACCAGGATCATCCTCCTTTCCTCATTTATTCCACATTCTATTAATTAACTCGTTGCACTCTCTATTGAACTGTTCTTCTCGCTTCTTGTATAATTGTCGTTTATTACTCTATATTTAATTATTCTAACCTGCAGTCACCATAGGATATTCCTTTAAACATTGTACATGACAGATGTCTATTTTATCAGGTAAAATGCCTTAAATCTTTTTACTTTGGATTTCACCCTTTTTGATTTTATGTGTTTCATATTTTTTTATTGGATTTATAAATTTGTATTGTTAAAAGAGCCATAAATTGAAAATATGCTAAGTCTGTTCCCTCTTGTTATTCTTTTATTCATTTCCATCCTCTCCTCCATTGCTCTGTAGTGCTGGTGGATGTGTGTGGGATATGCCTCTGGAGCCGGTTGCTATGGTGAAACATCATAGAGTAAAATTGAGAAGTGGCATTAAGTTTTTCAGAAATAAGATTGTGTGTGAGTGTAGTGTGGAATTATGTATCCTTCATCCATGAGCAGACTGTAAGTGTGAACACATGCGGTCTTATCTCCCGCCGACTCTTCATCACATGGGAGAGAATGAACGACATACTGTTGTCTTGCTGGGTCTGAAAGATGGTACTGCAAGATTGAAGTGGTTTCTGCGGCTCTATATTGCATGTATTGATTAATGATATATATATATATATATATTTTTTTTTAATTATACTTATAGTTACTGTAATAGTGAGAAAAAACTAATAAAGTGAATAAAGCAAATAAAACATGTAAAGATCAGGTTGACAGAAAAATTGTTTGTTGTTAGAGTTGATGACTATGGAGATTCCCACAGTTCAATATTAAATTAATAAATAAAACATTATAAAATCCATATGAATAAATAAAAACAAAATATAAAACCATGAACTTGTAAAATAATCCAGTATTGGTTTTTAATACTCATTTTAGCATTATTAAATGTTATTTTATCCTGCTTTGTTTTACAGTAAGATAGTTTATTATATGCATGTCACTTTTATTTTCATTCAGCAGGTTTTGTTTGCAATATGTCCTCTTTACACAGTCTGGCTTTTCCCTACTGAGAGTTTTATTTCATTGTGCCACTTTTCATCATACAGTTTTTCGTTGTTAATCAAGACAAACAGGCAAGAGACAGATAGATATCTGATTGGCTGTTTGATGAGTTAGACCAAAGCAACAGCCAATCACATAACTGGCTCTGTCCTGCTTCTGCAGATTATTTATAATGTATTGTTTATGTATTTATAAAAAAATTAATAATCATATACATTTTAAAATATCTTAACCTAACAGATTCATACTGTATCACTTTGGTGTTTTCCATATTAATATGATCTAACATATGTTTATCAACAATACTTTTATTTAAAATAATTGACAACAGTCAATCTTGTTCAAAGTATACTAATATTGAAGTTAACACTTTTATAATTTGCAATTTTCTCTAACCATCAGTAATCCTGATTTATGAGATTTGACATGTGTCTTGATTACACTGGGCAGCCTCTCAGTTATAACAATGATGAACTGATGGGAGCATAAACCATATTTCTATGTGATTAACAGATAGCTGGGGGATTACTTTGATCTGTTAAACATGGACAGAGCTTCTGGCCTTCTTTAAGACTTAAACAGGTGCTGAGCAGTCACTGTGAAACATGGGCTGTGTTTGGAATCGCATAGGCTTCTAATAAATTAATCATAATAAATATGGCGTCAAATTGAGTATGTAATGCGTTCCAGCTGCATAGTATGTGGAGAAATGGCTGGATGTGTATTAAATTAGCAAGAATTTCTGAGCATACTCAACTGTTGCAAAATGCATCGTCTCTTTGATCGGACTGCTAACATTGTGATTGATCATGTGATACAGTCACCTGGTTGTCTTGCTATACTATACTATTCTACTACTGAGTATATTTCAGTGTGAACAGTCTGCTAGTCATGGCATACTTAACTGTTCATCTAGTAGGCAGTATGCAGTACATACTGATGGAGTATGTAGTAGGCAATATGTTAGTATGCAATTTTGACCAAAGACACAGTTAGGAACAGCTTTGTAACAAGTCATATAACTTGGCTCTGTTAAATGATCATCAATTATATATTAATTAGTATGCACCTACAAACCCCACTGTGTCTATTTTATCACGATGGCTTGCATTGTTTGCCTGCCAAGGCTTTCTGAAGATCAATATGAAATTATCTTTCTTTGTTAAGAGATACAAATACAGTGTGCAGATCCCTTTAGTATTTTTCGCTCCCTGTCTTTAAATGTAAAATATCGCTAAAAGTTAATAAGGTGTCTTAATTGATAGCAGGGACAAACACATTTAAACATGCACACAAACACAGTAAGCTGTACAGAGCCAAGGTGCAGAGTCTTTCTGTTCTCTTTCATTTTCCTTCTAGCATTTTGTCCTCTGTTGACTCCAACTCCTTGGTCATTTAATGAGTTTCTCACTGTATAAATGGATAACTAAAGTCCAGAAATACAGAACAGTCTGTTCTGTAATGACTCAGTAAATGAAAGATGTTTGTCACAGCCGCTGGTCTAAATAGGTAGAAAAAACTAAAACGTGTAGGTCTAGAAATAAATACAATATCTAAATATTATATATCTACAATATATTTATTTATCATTACATTACATTTAGGCATTTAGCAGACGCTTTTATCCAAAGCGACTTCCAAAATAAGAGCTTTACATCAAGTGCATAGAACCATGATTGAAAACAACAAGACGTCTCATCAGAC
>JAVQJD010075475.1:0-32071 GCA_036023655.1 Nannoperca australis
CCCCCCCCCCCCCCCCCCCCCCCCCCCCCCCCCCCCCCCTCTGTATGTCGTCACTGTAATATGTTGGTTTATTTTCACATCTATGACACTGCTCAGGCAGCTGTGTCACTCACCACGGGGACTCCAGTTTATGTGGGTGAGAAAGAATTAGTGAGGCAGAAACCCGTAGACTCAAGGCACAGATTATAAATTCATATGTTTTAGGAATCAAGGTGGAAACAGCATGTGGTGCGAAGTAATCTACACATTGTTTCCATACTTTTTGACAATAAAGAAATGACTCATTTGCTCAATAAACTATCACATACTGTAACCTAGATTAAATGAAATCTTATTGCACAACAATTTCAAAATTGTTTTGGTGGTTCTGAAATGTTGCCCAAAAATCCCTGCTCTCGTGACCTCCCAGAAATATGAAAACTACTGACGCATTTGTCCATCAGGATTGTAAGTCAGTTGGTTGGTGTGATAGAATATTGCTAAATGCATTTCTTTCTTTTTATTTTTGGATGAAAGCCTGAAATATAATAGTTAAGATTTGCTAAAGAGCAATAATAATGCCAATACATTTCTTTTCACTTCAGCACAGCTGATGTAAGAGGAGCCTAATTCACGTTGTATTTCTTGTTATATTCAGAAGTTCTGCATAAACTTTGTGTGACAGACTGCAACACAAGACAGAGACAGAGAGAGACAGAGAGAGAGAGAGAGAGAGAGAAAGGTGGCATGAGTGAGACAGGAAAGCATGTGTATGTCTGTCGCTAACTGAGATGAAACACCTAGAAGGTCAAAGGTCATCCCACCCAGAGTCCAGTCCGAGGGCTCGCGGCCTCAGTTCCCTCGAGAGGTCAGACAAACAGATGGGTGTGTGTTCTCCCCCAGTTAACGATTGGTTAAATAAATGGACAGGCTCCCTGTGGTGTCGTCCATTCAGACAGCTGAAAGGATGTGGTACACACACACACACACACACACACACACACACACAGGCAAGAAGGACGACAAATGGTATCTTAACATCAGTCAGGACAGCTAAGTTTTAACACACGTACAGTTGATACAACCTGGGAGTAATTTCATAAAAAACCTGGGTTTAGACTGATGAAAACACACGTTATCTCTATCATAAGCACATACACACCTCCCCTGGGGTAAAAACAAAGCAGCAATGTTTGTGAAGAAAGCTGCACTACCTTCACCATCATAAACTAGTCAACAACAGAAAGTTTTACACACTTTGAATTGTGGATAAAATGCAGTTATTTTCTACGATTACGGGCTGCTTCAAACTGTGCATGTCATTCTTTTCTTTCCATCTTGTAACTCCAGACATTTGCGAGTAAAAAGTACCGCAAACTTCAAGTTAAAGCGTTGAATAATCATTACATTACACTTGAATTTTAGAACCTTCAAAAACCTTGTTCTGTGCTTGGTTAGCCAAATCACTGCAACAGATTCAAACAGGTGACCTACTTTTGATAACATGACTGCTCTGTCTTTTATAGCCCACTACCACCCTTCAAGGATTTGACATATTTTTGTATCTCCAGTTTTTGTTTGTCTTTTTTCTCAACCGTGCAGACCACTGTATATTGTTACTGGGCTCAAAGTTATTCAGTGCACGCAGAGGAAGACATGTGCTGTCATGTCATGATGTGCCATAAAACCTGGAGTCCAAAAGAAACACACTGACAGATTGAGAGGGAGGCTGCAACTGGCATCAAGGACAACACACACACTGATGAGCAACAAAGGGGGGGGAAGAAAAATGCTGCAATGCACCTTCTGTACTTTATATGCACACACAAGCCACAGAAGCCACACACACACACACACACACACACACACACACACACACACACTTCCCAATGAAGGGTTGGCACTCTCCCACAGCACTCTCTCATTTCCCTTCCTCAGCTCTTTGCCAACATCGACCTTTCCTCTCTCCTCATGCCCAGTTTGACTCCATCCTGCTGGGCCAGGCAGATCTGCACACTGGGCATCTGGAGGACCGCCTTGAAACAGCGAGTTACGAGTCTGTCTTAATAGCTCCATTCATTGATTCTTGTCTTCCAAATGGCTCCAAGTGCGAGACTCGGCAGAGGGTCCCACTGAGCTAAGTGGCTGTGTAGAGAGCCATCCAATGCGGTTGAAAAGATGTATAGAGGGTCCAAGGCTGTGGCTGAGTAGCCCTACAGAAAGAGTGTTCGCAGAGCTGCCTGTTGAGGCTTAACCTTGAACCCTGGGGATCTGATCACAGAGCAGGACCAGTCTGAGCTGTGTTTTTCTAAAAGAAACCTTTGGCACCAACCATATTTGTTCCATTAGCCGTGGTTTCCTCCATAGGACTGCTTAAAGACCACCCATTGATTCCATAGCATCTCATATGTACAGTACTTTATATGTATGATGATACAGCGGCATCCTCTCTCTATACTGCAATTATAATGATTGTTAATTGTATACTATATTACTATACTATATTAATTTATTATCAGCTGAGTTTTAAGATAGTCAGTATTCATTTACTTAGTATCAATTTGTCTGGTGTGACATTAAAACTTTAAACGTGATTAAGCTATATATTTGATTTAAACATAAAACTAAACATAATCAGAAAAACCTAACCACAAGAGTTTATGGGGGCAGTCCAGCCCTGAAGTAAAAGACATGTGCAAATCTTTTTTCTCTTTTTAACATAAAACTATATGTCTCTGTGTAATATAAAATAATTTCTTGTAATGCTGAACCCAGAAAATGATCTCCACACTTTAGTTTTTGTTTAGCACATTGTTTGGGTTTTCTGGTCTGCATATTTGCTGTGTAGTCCAGTCTACCAACTTTGACCTATCTCCTAGTGCACCATAAATCCATGGAGGCAGCTGTTTCCCACAAACACATGTATATGTATCTGTCCTCTACACTTTTTTTACCCAACACCAAAAGGCAAAAAGACAAAGTTAGCAATTAGCTAGTGAACATAGCGTAGAGTATTTTGCAGCAAAAGAGCGAAAAAAAAGAATTCTCAGGAGTTGGTTGAGGCCAAACCAGAAGAAAAATGAGAGAATATTGGACTTACAGTACTTTGATTAGGTGGATGGAAACAAGACTCCAAATGAATGGTAATGTTGCTCTGTCTCTTAGTTGGCAGCATATCAGTGCAATATTTCTCTCCTGAGCTCTTTCTGAGTCATTCTGCCCCTTTCTGTGGTCAGAAATTGCTTCATGCAACTTCAGCATTAACAGTCACTACAGTTTTATGGATAAATCAATGTCTGTTTCAACTTGCATTTGTTCACAAATTGACCAGTGTTACCATTTATTCTTATTACACTGTTGATTTGAACCTTGTAAAGGTTCATGCTAAGGAGTGATTCAGTAGGAAAACTCAACTTATAGTCAGTTGATATTGAAGTAAACTGCACAATCCAAACTCTTTCTGATGGCTACACGGTGCATAAAAAATGAATATAATTTACAATTGCCAAACATTTCCTTTAGGAAATTGACACTGAGTAGTACCGGTAGCTCAGCATGCATGCAGTAAAATATGTCTTATACAACTGAGTTCTCTTCAAAAACATCAACTAATTGTTATTTTAGCTGTAGTTGCCAACACAAAGGAGTTATGAGTTTGTGGGTGTATACGTGTGTTTTTGTGTATGACTGATGTGCTGAGACTATCCCATCTGCCCGGCTTACCTCTCCTCTGTGGCCCACATAGATGAAGGAGCACATGGGCTGGAAGGCACCAGTGCCACAGGCCAGGAGGTGGGTGCGGTTGTAGGGCTGCAGGAGGCGAACAAAGTTGGCACACTCTGTCTGCAAAACACAGATATATTCGCACACATCAAAACCTTGTATCTCAAAGAAATATGTGAAAAGGTATAATATAATATATATTTCATTTGAACACAAAGTTCACTCAACGTGCACTAGTCTGTGAAGAAAGTGCTTTCAGTTCTCAATTTGGGTAGAACAATTTATAACTTTCCATTTAACAAAAATTGTACAATTCTGTTCATTACATTTCATGGTATAGCAGGATATTTCTGTCTGGGACAGGATGTGAACATTCACTCTTGCAAACGTTTCAACCACACACTGTAATGTACACACACCAGGAAAGGGCCCCTAAATAAATCAAATCACACTGTACAACAGTAACTGTCATCCAAATGCAGATAAGTTGATTTTCGGGGTATTAAAGAAAACCAAAATAATTTCTTAACGAGGCTTATTGATCACACATGTTTGGAATGATGGCCAAGAAAAGAGCTTTATTAGATGAAATGTGATAGCTTCAGTGTCCCGCAAAGGACTTGTATCTCAGATTTTTGGATTTCAGCCAAAGTGATATGCTCATGTTGTAGAACAAGTTTCATCACATTCGGGTCAACGGACGTTTGTCAAGATTTGTTAAACATCTGAAGTGCCTGGGTGCCAAAACAAAAATGTTATGATGATGTGAAATGTGAAATGTGAGTTTCGAGTCGTAAGGAAATGAAGACACCAACAATAACTCTAAATGTCACTTTGAGCCTTTGAAAATAAAGAAAGATAGAAATAAACCATTACTACTTCATTAGGCATTTGATGAACTCTGTAACATTCTCAGCCAATGTGTTTGCAGAGCAAAAACTGGAAAACAGAAGACATGAAATGAAAACAAACATTAAAAAATAAATTCAAGCATGCTAAAAGGCCAGACACAAACAATCAAACACACATAAGAGTGAGAACAAAGGTTCTACATAGAGGTCCAGGGGAAGCAGAGGGCACAAATACTTCCTTCTTCCTGTCTGTAACAACAGCAGCTGACAAAACGGGTGTTTTCTGAGAAGGAAGGGATCGGCCTTGTGTCATGCAAGTTAACAAGGTCAAACTCATGTCTGCACAATGTGCGTCTGGTGTGTATGTTCAAAATGTGTGCATGGAAATCAGTGTTTCTGTGTGGCCCACATCCCTCTCAAAGTTGCAGTCAGAGGCACAAACATTGTTGATCGTTTCTTCAACTGCTTTGCAGCGCTGCAGCCCTGACATAAACTGTGTCCCTGCAGAACAAGAAATTGTTTACAATATCATATTGTCCTTCCCTTCTGGCTCATGTCTTTACCCAAACACAACCAGACCAGTAGTACATTAAACAGAAGCCCATTTGTATTAAGAATGCCTTTAATAAATCTAAATGTTCTCATAATTATTCAATCTATCTATCTATCTATAAAAAAAAGAAGCCACTGGGTTTCACACAGAAAGAGGGGACATCAAGCAAATCTGACAAACCAGTGTAGAATGTAGCTCCAGCCTGCCGGGATCACCTGCTTTGGGAAAAAAGATTTACATTTGGACTTTACATTATGTCTCTGTTCATTAAAGAAGATATATGAGGTATATGAGAGCCTACCAAGAGGACTGGGAATTAATAGAAATCTGTCTCTTTTATGTTTCCATTCGACTACTCAGGGAGGCGTCTTAGAGACCTCTTTGGCCAAGGAGAGCAAAGAGTGGAACGAAATGTTAAGGAAATATGCCTCTGCTCTTCCACTCTGGGATTTGGGGGATCACATATATGTGTGGTCTTACTGAGATTAGGTGGTAATAAAGGGAGTGGTGTTAAACAGAAAATGAAGTGGTTTGATTACTAAATGGGGTTCCTCTCACTGGGAGATTTCAGGGAGTGGTCTTAACGTCTTGCCAGAAATGAAAATGCAGGGATATAATAGCTGCATAAATAGCCATGGTCAGGGCTATTTGGTGGAAACAAAAGCTCAATGTTCATTTATTAGCCTTTTATTATCAAGAGGAAGATGGCTGACCACAAATACTCTTTCCCAGCAATACCAAGCTGCCCATTCACACAGCTCACAGAAACCACAATTTTGGGGTTTGGGGTTAAAAAAAGATATGTACAGCATTTTAAACATCAAATTATTACTATATTTTCTATGAGAAATATGTATCATTAACATAAACAAACACGAACATTGCCAAGAGTTCTGACAGCCTCTCCTGGCCTTTTCCTGGCCAAATCTACACACTCTTCAAGTGTGAAGAAAGAGAACAGCTGAAACTGATGCAGTGAAGGTGACTCCAGAGAGCAGGAGTGAAGACAAATATCTTCTTCTAACAGAAAGAAACTTTATTAGGTTTATGGCAAAATGTGGTCTTTATTTTGAGAAATATGAGGAGAAACAATACCACAAGCTACAAATCATTTTGATCATAGTCTGATTTGTTTACGGTAAGTATAACACAATTTGGAGATAATACATTAATGTTTGAATATGATCCATATAAGATTAAGTTAAGACATTTGCTCAAGGACCAGGAAAATGTTTGTCATGCTATTTCTTCTCTAAGTTTGTCCAAGTTTGTCGGGGTGAGAGTTCTGAACTTCCAAGCTCTTTGGCTCATTGTCAAATGCACGTTGCTAATATTTAGTAAACATTTTATAAAATAGTGCACTGATTAATTGCTGGGAGCCCATTGCCAAAGCATGGTTTGCTAGTAATGCCATTATTGATGTGACATGTCAAAAATCAATTAACATACATGCACAGTAATATCCACTCCTTTTTTTCCCCACATTTTGCTAAAAGCCAATAGATTTTTAGTTCTTATTCTGAAAGACAGATTCTGCTCTCCTTTCCCATCATTGTCATCAGCAAGCTAGTGTCAGCTTTATGCTAAATAAAGCTTTGTTTTGGGAGAACAACATGTTTTAAACGCTAAACTTGAGAAACTTGCATTGTACTACTGTATGTTCTTTTCCTCCTTGCCCCTACTCCCCTCCTCCCCTCTCTTTCTCTCATTCCAGAGCCCACCCAGAGCCTGGTTGTGCTCCAGGTTTCTGCCTGTTAAAAGGGACTTTTTCCTTGCCACTGTCGCCTAGCGCTTGCCCCATGGGTGGCAATTGTTGGTTTTCTGTAAATAATATTATAAAGAGTATGGTCTAGATCTGCTCTATATAAAAAGTGCCCTGAGATAACTTCTGTTATAATATACAGTACCAGTCAAAAGTTTGGACACACTTTCCCATTCAAGTGTGTCCAAACTTTTGACTGGCACTGTATACACACACACATATATATATATATATACTGAATTGAATTAAAGAAGAATGGAGGAATTTTGGGCCAGCAGTGAGCTGCTGCATGGAGAATTTTACTTGATAGGAATTGACTTGCAAAGCCCACGGAGCACAGTGGTAGAGCTTACATGGAGCTAACAGCAAAGAGAGCCCCAGCAGCGGAACATGTTCTATGGTGACTGACCCGGGCAGGGAGAGGCAAGTTTGGACACGGAGAACAGTTTCCAGTATAAACAGCCAATGTTCAGTGGATAGAAGTCTGTAATACTAACAGGATATGAGGGCCAACACATTCACAGATACACACCCAAATATGCACTTGCACAGTACTACAGTGAACAGGACCTGAAACACAAACACAATCTCAGACACATACAAACATTATAAAATCAGTTCAAAGCCGGACAGCTGGATGAACTGGCCTCTCCAAGTCTTTGGTCTCCGCAGCTGTTTGATCCTCAAAGAAGCCAGTTTTCTTAGTACTTTTGATTGATTTCCAGTGAGCACTAAAAACATTCAGTCATAGCAAGAAACTCTCACCAAAGCGTGTGACACGTTTTTTCCATAATATACTCCTACCAATCCAACATTCACTTTAGGAAAGAAAACCACAGTCCCCTACTTGGCTTCCTGGCAGGCGTAAGAGACACAACCAACATTTACCAACATTTTGGAAACGAAAAGAGCCGGACACGGGCAGAGACAGACCACAGTTGGCTTCTTTGTCTCTGGCCTTTGCAGCATCTTTTTCTCATTAATATTAAACAAAAAACTATGAAAGAGCCATAAAGAGCTCCTGTATTGTTGCAAATCTGCAGCCCACATGTATTACTATTTTGACGTGTATTAAAACAGTGTATGCTTTCATACTTGATTCACTAATGTCTGACTAAAGTCAGAATGAGATTGTTTACAGTTTCTAGACTCAATAACTTAATGAATTATATGTAGGTACCATTCTTAAGCAGAAAGTGGATGCTTTAAATCACACTTAGATCAATTTCTTTCCAGTCTGTTTACCTGTTTTATTACTTACTTTCAACAAGTCTAAATACCTAAATTACGAAAAAAGAATGTTTTCTATCTCAGCCCTTTAAAGATGGGCTGTGGAAAGGTTTAAGAAACAAAAAATCCTCTGTTAAGGATCGAGAAACATTTCATTCATGCTTAAAAGAAACCAACATTTACATTTGGTAGGACAGACTAGACAAACCCAAACTAAGACTTTCTGCTGCAGAATAACAGTGTTAAGCGAGATCCTGACCATTTATCTACACAGGACAGCCTCTTACTTTCCTACACTCAGACACACAACGTCAAAGACTGGGTGCGAACAAAGTGAAACTAATCACAACTCAGACCATCGGGGAGTCAGATTACTGACAGAATCATACTTGTCACGCACACACGACAGCTCACTTGTTTTCTCACAGCTGAATTGTCCGCACACAGAAAGTTGTCTTTGCGCTCTACATGCACAGCATTATAATGTGTCACGATTTTAGCCCATTGAAGATGAGTAGTAGTAGAGGTAACTAGCTGACTAGATAATCCAACTGTAAGCAGGAGATGCAGATAGATGAGGCCGAAAAATGTGTTAACAGCCAGAGCAAGATACTGCATGCTCGGCTGAAGCCACTGAGTGCCTCCCCTCAACCTGTTATTTATTTGTCTGAGCTGTAATTAATGATGGTGAAGGTCATGAGGTTGTGACTCTGGTAGGAAACACTATCAGTAAAAACATGTTTAAGGTGGTAGACAAGTTAGTATAAAGTTGTGGAAACAGAGGCTGTCATTAAAGGGCACCCCCCTGCTTTATTGATTTTTCATACACTTTTAGTGTCAGTGGATGTACATACTGAGGACTGTCATGCAGTTTGTACAGCTGCAATTTGCCTTAACTCCTTTTCCTTATTTCTGTCTCTATCTCATATGTATGTCTTTCTCCTCATCAACACACACACGCGCACACAACTTTTCCATAAAACAATGTGCAGACCTTGCACCGTCACCACTTACCACCTCCACCACTTTATTCAAACTCAGTTATGTTTAACAGATGCAGACAGCAAACATATGAGATGGAACATATGTGTGCGTGTGCCTCTTGTGCTTTGTAGATGCCACAGGATACATACAGTAATCCATCTAATTTGACACCACAACTCGGAAAAATAGAGAGACGTGAAGGAATGCAGAAAGATGTCTCTGTAGTTTAATATAAGCACATAGGAACATCTCTATCTGTTACTGACACAGTTTCACTCTTTATGACTCCTTTAACACAAGTACGGTAGAGTTACACACATCTTGTTTTAAGAACTGTCTTTTAATGCACTGTGACTCCTCCTCTCCACCATGGACAATACACTACCGCATGGCACACACACACACACACACACACACACACACACCTAGCATCATGTGAGCCTTGTGAGCCACGCGCAGAGGAAACACCTAATAAAACTGATATAAGACACCTAAGACACACCTGCCACTTCAAACACAGAAAACATATACCTATAAACACACACACACCTTCTAAACCATTCCAGATGCAGGTGGCTGTCAGACATGTTGCCATAAGCACAGGAAGGCATCCATTTCACAGTACTTTTACAACCCTGTCTTCCTTTTGTGTCTGTATATGTGTAAACACGTAATTGGTGCCAGTTTGTGTATTCTGAGCACCACTAAAGCCACTGAGAGCTTCTTCTACAACTGGGACCAAATTGAATGTTGCCTCAGTCCATCAAAGAAAAGAGTCTTCTTAACAAAACATCTATTCCTTCTTTTCTTTAATGCTCCTTCCTTTCCCTGATTTATTCTCTCTTTTACTATTTTCTATTTTCTGTCTATTCTTTACTGCCTTCTTTATTGCTTGCTTTCTTTGTTTATGTTGTCATCTTAACAAGACTAAGAGTCTACAGCCATGCGAGCGGCTCTGTGAGGCTGTGTTTACACGCAAGCTGTGTCTCAATTCACGGGCCTGCAACGAAAGCTTTCCCTGCACCCCTCTGTCTTGTCCTTTCTCATAAAAAAAAAAGATTATTCATGGAAACTTTAAACATTCATCATGATTCTTAAACTATCTTGACAATGTGGTTGTAGACTTCATTAGAGTCACTGATAGTCTATAGTTTACTGTACATTTTTTAGGATGTGGGGGAGCAGAGACTAGAGTACCAGTTGCTGTAGGGTAGAAAACTGCAGTGTCAGCTAAATACAGCATGGCACTAAACTGTCTCAGTATGCCATTTACTGTATACTTAGTTTTTTATACTGCACTTCCCATCACAACATGTGCCATTTGGGGACTGCTGTCAAAGAATGGGCATTGTAGTGCATAAATATTTCGTATCCTGGGTCTCAAATCTGTTCAAATGTCTTTCTATAAACTAGAACTGGATCATTTCAAGCAGGAACTTGAGGATATGGGAGAACCACTGAGAGCAGAGCAGAGCACTGACATGGCTACAGCCGCTGAACAGCCAAAATCTCTGAAAGCCAATACATAACTTGACAAGCCAGGGTTTAGAGGACAGTGCCATGCTGAGAGCTGCTTCTTTGCTCTTCACTGGAGGCATTTTGGCGTAGAGTATAGAGTTGCAACAGCATAGGGCAATGCAGTCACCTCATTTATGGAATAAGTAGGGTCTTTTGGGTTCATTTTAACCACATTGTACTGTCAGAGTTCAAGTTACTGAAACTAGGAATGAGAATACAAATGCCCACACCAAGACTCAGCTGGTAGAATAAAAGGTCAACAAAATAGGTTTGGGAGTGTGAAGAGGAAAAGAGTCAATTACCATTGGCACACAAAGCCAATGGTAAGACACAAGTGGAGAGAGTTGATAGGTAGGTAGTACAAATTGCGACTAGGATGGGTCTGTGAGAGATCAATACCAAAGACTCTTTTTTATATTATTATAATGGAAATGTGTTAAAACAAGCAGGAGTTAACTGTCAATCGCTTACCTGTGATTCCTTCCCCTTTTGAATGCAGTCTTCTCGGTTGCCAGGTAACGGGGGCCAGTAGATCTACAAAAACAAAGAAAGAGAGAAAGATGGAGGAAAAGAGAAAGTGTGATGATTAATGACTTCATAACTTTGAAGTAATGCAAACAACAATCTTAATCAGCTATATGGCTGAATGTAATGTCTTTGCTGAACCCACAAAGGCTGTGTGGTTCTGTTAATGGAATCAAAACATAATAATCAGCCCATGTGTTATGTGTTAAATTTGAATTAGTTTCCCTGTAAATGTCACTTTAGAGCAATTAGTGCCAAATTGAGCAGAGCAGATCCTCTAAATATGATGAAACAAAGGCTTTGGAATGAAGAGACTTTGGGAGTTGACTATTGGCTTGTAAGCTGAAACTCTGATTGAGACATGACAGACACATTTATCATTCCAGTTTCTCCAGTTATATACTGTGAAGGGCTCGGTTCACCCAAATTACAAAAAAAACCTTACATATTTTCAAACTTACCTCTAGTGGTATCTGGCCAAGCAGATTTTTATTTTATATGTCTAGGTTTTCAGATAATACAGGAAAGGGTTTTTTTTGTGGGGCCCACAGCCTTGAAAAAATAAAAAATTTTAAATTGTTTATTTTCAGAAACAAAGTCCTGGTTACTCTGAATAACCCGTTGACTTAACAGTGACCAGTTTTCATTGGAACTACTTTCTGCTCAATAAATATTGAGTACCATATCATATGAAGTAGAGGGGAGAGACAATTTATTAGGTCGCCATGTGATGTATTTTTCACAAATTTCATTAACCATGCTCCCAGAATAACTGATGTGGAAGTCTTGTTCATCTGACATATTCATATATTGGTCAACACTCTACTTGCTTACTATGGACAATATGTACTCGGCTACAATAACATACAAATCAGAAACACAGGGAATCCTTGTGATGTTAAAATACTTTAAAACTGGTTGTAGATTTAAATGTAAAAGTGTTGAGACTCTTTGCTCATTCCCCTTCGGTGTCAATTTTCTGTCTGTGCCTAGAAATGAAATGAGACCTTTAGCTATAAACAAGCAGAGAACCCTCAGAGTATCGCAATAACACCATCTGGAGCTTTAAGAAAAGAAAATATAAATAAATAAACATCTGTCCAATTTTCAACTGAAGTTCTCACAGAATTGGAATATGGAAAAAAGTCTCAAAGTCTCATTCTGCCAATTCAAATAAGGAGAAGATGTGACTCTCAGATAAGCATGAAATAAAATGTATATCTGACACAATGGGACTAGTTTTCAGCAAATGAAAAATCTAAATCAAATTGCTACTGAACAGGAAAGCCCAAGTATGTCTCAGTACTGAGGCAATGACACGTAATACTGTAGTTTCGTGCAGACTACCAGAGGGTTTCTCTGAGACAATAAGTCTTTGTGTGATCCAGTAGGAAACCGGCCTTGTTTTTGCTAACTGGCAGAATAGAAACCAGAGAGGGAAACAAACGGTCCTGACTTGAATTACAATGTCTGATTAAGTTTAGTGCGTATGGAGACCATGTGTATGTGCGTGTCTGTATGTGTGTCAGGAGACCACTGTGGTAGCTATAGGGTTTTAAAGAGTGTGTATGAATGGGAAGTGATGAGGTGACAGAAACAGTAATAGAGAGACAATGTAAATTGAGTTGAAAAGATCAGTGTATTTGTCTGCCTCAGTGGCTCAAATCTAAACCACGTTCTCATTTTTTGTTCATCACACTCTGAATTTCATAACAGCAGTAAAAGTTTGAGACAGATTTTATCTCCTCTGTCATAAATCCCAAGTCATCAAAGCCAGCACAGTGGACTCGTAATTCAGGACGACTGAAACCTGGCTCACAAAGATTAAAATTCTCCTGTATGAATAAAGGATGTGACATTGGAGAGCCTGGAAATACTTTAACCACTCTAATATTCTATCATATGGTTGAGTGTAAGAGTACAATAACTTTTCCTGTCTGTTAAAGAAAACGCAAATAGTTTTGATAGAAATGTATTGTTGTAAGATGAAATATTAAATAGGATATATATCAAATTGAGAGAATATTGACGGCATCTTCAACTAAATTTAAGCAGGTTAAGCTGTCTATAAAATATGTGACAGCTCCGCCTTCACGCCATCTGATCAGAGGGTTGTGTGACACCCAGCCTGCTTTTGTGTGAAAGCTGGCTTACAACTGTGGGAATCCATTCGAAACAAGCCTTTGTTTCATGCCTGACTGAAATTGATAAATAAATTAGGTCCAATCTAAAACTGGGCTTGAAATGGTCTAGATATCTGGACCAGTTTTTTTTTGGCATGATGCTGGACTGATATTTATGCGTGCCTCTCAAAAGACCTGGCTCAAACACACAGTCTGACCTAAAGCAGCCTGATAGCACGCCTGACGGATATTGATTTACTGTAAAATCAAGCCTAAAACCTGGCTGGAAACGGTCTGAGTCAGTGCAATATTCCATCGATCATCCAAGAGTCCTGCTCCACAGGTTTCAGAAAGTATGGCCCACCTCCACCAGCCAACCCGGTTCATTCCTCTGTTTCACTGTTCACTCTTCATAATACATTAACCACGTTTTAGAAAGGCCGTACTACGCAGTTTTTGTTAGGTTTAGGCATCAAATAATAAGTCAACCTTGAACTACAGTACGCATTTTTGGTGACCATACAACGTTGCTCACATGTTAGAAAGGCAGAATGCCTTGAAGGCAAACTTCTTCTCCTACATGCTCTTCAAAGTGCTCTTTAATTTTTAATCCACCATGTTTGTGACCTATTGAACTTGAAACGCTTTTTATTTTACTGTGAAAAAAACAAACATCCAGAGCTGGAAACAAGCGAGCCATGCAGGATGGCTTTCCTTTAAACTTCAAGCTGAAACTTGTTGTAACTTTTAACCGCCCCTGTGACTAAACAGGACATTCAAAAACGTGAGTAGCTCCAAACACAATACTTACGAAGTCAGCCAATATCACGGCAAGATAAAAATCATCAAATGATGTCTTTGTTCGTGTGCTAGATGCTGAACAACCTGCAACAGATCAAAACCCTCTAATGTACTTTACACTTCTGAGTTCAGATTATACCAGCTGAGGAAAGAGACTAAACAACTGCTGGAAATTTGATCAACCCAACATAAAATGAAATAAAATGTTCTTATATGAATGTCACAATAAAAATACAATTGTCAACTTTATATTTTTGTGTATTTTGTGTATGTGCACTCAACTTGTAACTCTTACTTGAAAGCAGTAAAATAGCTTTGACACAAGTTAACTTTTGTAGTAACATCATGCTGATGTAAGCAGATGCTTTTCCATTCTGGTTGTAATTTATGCACAAAACCATCAGTCTTTTTGTCAATTGAACGTTGCTGAGCCAAAGCAAAATTTGGCAAAAGCCCGAAAGATGGAATCGTGGCATGTGATGAGTTGATTTTTAACTAAATCAGGATGCAACACGGCTAGAATTTCTGAATCATTGTGAGAACTTTTGCACTTTTAAATCCTAAAATTGCAGTCCCTAGGGAGAAATTTAAATTTCAACACAACCTCTGCTTTTATCAACACATCACTTTTGACACTGTATAATGTTGAGGCCAGTGGTATTACTCTAGAATTAAGTTACATTAAGTAAGCTGGGGCAGAAGCAGAAATCACAAAAGAAAGCACAGCAACACACGATATGCTATACTTAACAAACCGCTGAGCATAATAAATGAGTTGTCGGAACATGCTGAAACTTAGCGTCTTTGACAGGTGCCAACCACATTTCCAGGCCAAACAAGATTTAACATTTTACAACAAAGATGGTATATCAAATGCCAATCATACTCATTTATGTTTTAACAAGGACAAAGTGGAATATTTACTCCATCATAATGAAACATTTACACAAACTAAATCCGTTTAGTTTTAGCTTTTCTTGGGTAATTATCATGAAGCAAATTGTTCCACTTCCCAGATTTGATTCTGTAGGAACTGGATCCAATTTGGAAACACGCCAGCTGCACTGATTCATTGCCATCTGACTTTTCTTCAACCGAAAGCCTTGTGTTTAGATTCACACCATACTCCCATTTCCAATTTTACAACACTGACAGGCTAGCTGTTTCCTACTGCTTCCAGTCGTTATGCTAAGCTAAGCTCATCGACTCCTGGCCCGAGTTCTGTACTTAATTAGGACATGAAATCGATGTGGGTCTGTTAAGCTCACACTTGGAAAGAAAGTGAATGAGCGTGTTTCCCAAAATGTTGACCAATTCCTTTGAAACACGTTTGAATTCATGTCAGAAATCCTGAGGCTCTGATTCTAAAATGTTGTGGGTATCAGCTGCGGGACCCGGAGTTTTTAAACATCGATGCTGGTCGTCATAGCAACATTGATTTAACATTAAAATGTTTTCTTGGTGCGATTATTTGTTTTGTGAAGGCAAACACAGTTGGAATCCATTTTTGTTGTGGTTTTTTTTTTTTCTTTTTCAGCACTGGTTTATGTGTGTCATCTTGTAAACCTTTGTTTCATTGAACTGGCATCACTGATAGATTTCACAACGGCTGGCTCTGATAGAAGCACGGGCATGGCTTGCAGCAAACTCAGCAAGCTTCATGTGTGATCGTCAGCCAAGACAGAGACCAGTGAGCAGAGGCTGAGAGAGGGGATGAACAGGTAGTAAAGGGTGGATAAGGTGGGCAACATCTGGCTCTCTGTGTATGTAAATGTTCCCTGTTCACCCATTCACTTTGTGTCAGCACAGTGTCTTTGACGTATGTGTGAGCACAGATACACACAAATTTAAATCTGCTCCTTTCCCTGGTCCTCCAATAAAAACTCTTTGAAAACGAGAAAAAGATATAACTCAAAGGCATAATAACTCCCTAACATCACAAATCACAGCAAAAGATATCTATGTCTACTGTTGCACAAAAACGGTTACATTAAATTTGAATTTCTTTCTGTTATGACATACCCATTTTTCCATAATTGTAACCATACTGTATCTGGTCTTTTTGACCTAAAGAAGATGCCAAAGCATTACATCACAGTTACATAAACACAGGTGATTCTTTCCAAAATTAATAAACTTTATTTAAACACAACGCCTCAAATCTGAAATCATGACAACAGCATGGTAGCAATCTTTCTGCTCCTTCTATAACTCTGTTACAGTGTCAGGGTTTTATGACTGGAAATGTGCAGATCTGACTTCTGGCTTGTAATTCATCTCTCGTGTCTTTCTGGCGAGCCAAAGAAATTGTAGCTCTCACAGCATAACCACTGCGTTTGACGAGCTTTAATGACAAATTAATGCAAGAATAGAATTGTAGAATAATAGAATGGAAAACAATGTTTAATTTATGACGAGCTACACCTTTAAAGGTGTTTCTGCACAGCGAAGGGAATGAGATCGTTCTGGAAGTGTTCTGGCAAAGGAAGCGAGAAATAAAATATGATTGTTTAGAACAACCAAGCGTATAGAACAAGAGCAAGATGTGCAAACAAACTCAAAATATGTACAGCTTACTGCAATAAATGCATTTATCAACAAATTTCAAATACATTTCTCAATGAACTCTTTGTACAGAAATCACTAATTTAACCACCCATAAAACAGGTGTTCCTGACACTAAACTTTATTTAATATTGTCATACCTGTTTTCAGTTACTGTTTCAGTGATGGTGCAATAACAGTAATAGAAAATGAAATGGCTGTTCAGGTTTGAGTCACCACTTTTATGGTTCATTCATGACAGAGACTGCTTTAACAGATGTTCCGCAATGGGGGAATTCTAGAAAAACACAAAATCCTACGCCTATCTCTTCAAGTCATATATTATCTTCTACAGATTGAAACCCCCTTGCAGAGTCACTGCAACCTAAATCAAAATGGAAAGATGAATGTAGACTGTACAGTAACTATCTTTTTACAAAACATCCATCATCAGAGTAGAGCAGAATACATTAAAATACTTAGATAACTCATATTAAACTGATCATTTACAGTCTTCAGAAACCTCACCTCTTTGGATTCACTGCTGGCAGGTCCCAGCAAGAGAGAATACAGGACATCTTTCCCTCCCAGAAAGAGACGGTCACGGTACTCATCCAGGAAGACGGCGGTAAGAGAGAGCTGCCCATGATGGCCGCTAAAGATGGACGACCGGTTAGTGGAAAGCAGGTCTGCAGAGAGAGGAGAGAAAAGGATGAGCAATGGCATTCAAAAGAAACACACAGGAATCCTAATTAATAAAGGCTGCAATCCATGAAGTGCCAGTGCCAGAGCCCTGCTATTGTGCATGTACAACGTCCCGTGTTTGTTGCCTTTGCTTAAATGTATTAATAGTGACATTTTGTGACACAAGGATTACAACTGGTGTTGTAACTTCACTGCCACGATTCAGAAACTATAATTCAGGATTTAATCCCAAAACCAGTGCAACATGTGCATCACACTTTTGAGATTAATAGGTTCATTAATTGGTCTTCACTAAATTCCCTAAAAAAAAAAAAAAAAAATCAGTACACTTATGATTGGACATTTTAATATTTCTTCTTGAGTTCTACATTTTTAATTTCTTTCCAGCACTGCCAAAATCCCTGTGTTCCCTGTGTTCTGTGCTTTTGTTCCTCTATATTTGTCTCCAAACCCACTCCTGTTGCTGCTGTCAACACATCATTCCTGCACATTAAAGGATGTTCCCAAAAAGGACCTACAGTACAAACCAGAACAGGACATGTAAAACATTATCTGGGTAAAAAAATCAAAAAATCTGTAATAGAAGGAAATAGTAGGAAATACAGACAATAATTCATACTGCTCAAAATCAATACGTCCGATCACGGTAAATGTATTTCAATCGAGTGGCGCTAAATAGGTTCAAACCACTACCGTTTCTGAAGTGCATGACTTTATGAGAGCACACACAACCATATAAGTAAATGTGCATCAGCAGGAGAGCAGGAGTCCTTCTGTACACACCAGCGTGCACCTGGCTTTCCTCCAATCTGGCAGCAGCATCAAAGTCAAAAGGTTGATGCAGCGACTCCACAGGAGTGGTAGAGGATGGGTTGAATTCAAGTTCAGCTAGACGTGGGGTGTCTCACACGCACACACACTAACACGCATATATATATATCCCATCCCAACCACCTGTTCATAAGCAACTGCAAGCTTGCTGCTCCTCAACCTCTCAGCCTCCTACAGCTTCAAAATCTTCAGCTTTCTCACACAAACACCTCTTCTATCTGAGTCTCCTACCTTCCTTTTTTTGTCCTGACTCTTCTTCTGTACAACGCCTCTCTCTCTCTCTCTCTCTCTAGGTAACAAGATGAGGAGAGAAATATGTGTGTGAGATGGTATGTCAAACTTTCGGTGGAGGGGTCTTTCGGCTCAGTTGGCTTTCCGTCTACCTCTCATCACTCGTCTGCCACGCTCGTTATTCCTCTCTCTCCTTTTCCCTCAGTCCAACACACACACACACACACACACACACACACACACACACAGACACACACACACACACACTAACCTGCATACACACACAAACGGTGAGAAAGTAGGCTCTGTCACTCACCACTCAACAAGGGTATTGAGTGAGTGAAGCACAGGGGCCCTGTGTACCAGTGACACCTTGTCCATCAGCCTTGCAAACACACACACATACACACACACACACACACACACACACACCTGCATACTCTACATTAGGGCAGCATATAAGAATTATTTTCTTTTTCAATTAGTCCAAAACCCAGAGAGAGCCAATTCACCATGATGTCAATTTGAAAATCTAAAACCAGAGAATGTTTGACTTTGCACATGATAAATTATTAACGATTAATCAATAATTCATTGTTATTGTAATTTTCTGTTAAATTGACTCATTAATTTAGCATCAGTCTAGATACACACACACGAATAAGTGACTCAGCCAGTTTATCTTTTTTTGTCTTGCTTTGCCTGCAGGCACACAGAGACATACACACACATTCAAACTGCCTCGCCTTAAATTATCCTCATTAGCAGTGCAGAAGAAACTTTTTAACAATTTATCATATTTTCACTTTATCATGTTTTTAATGTATATATACTCCCTAATAGGGTATTTACAGCTGCCAAATAAAAGCTAGGATGAACCAGAAACTCTGCTGAAACACTCTCCTCCACTGAGGCCAACCAACATTGGAGCCTGGTAAATGTTGTTACAAAAAAATCCTCTGAAGAAAATAGTTTTCTAAGAAAGACTGGATATAAAACTTTAAAGCTGCTGGCAAGAGAATAACGAGGAGACACACAAGAAGGAAAACATCAGGGATATACCACAGGGAGAGAAGGAGTTAGAGGAAGTTAGAGAAAGAAAGATTAAGTTGGAGAAGGAAGGGAGGGGGGTATTTTAGCAGCTGGTAAATGTCAGAAAATAATGAGTAGGGAGATAGACAGGCAGAGAAAGCCACAAGACAGACACAGAGAGTGTAGAAATGTATGATGGATTTATTGGGCCCGACAAGGTGAGCAGAAAAAATATGATGAGGAGACAGAGAGAGAACTGTCTTACATTAGATACTGGTGATCAGTGCCATTTCATGATATTCATTTTGAATGTATGTATTATTGTAAAAATGAATGTTTTTTTTTTATGTTTTGGCATTTGTTGAATAGCAGATAAAGTTACAATATTACATACAAACATGCAGTGATAGCGGCGGACGTGTAGAGGCCAGATATTTCAGCTGAGTTTATCAGCAGAACATGCAGGCAGCACTACACATCGTCCTCTGATGACACTCTGTCTCCACGAGTTCAACTTTTTCCACGTAGCTCTGAGCCTTGAGATGACCTCTGGCTGGAGAGTGAGTGATGAAGAACGACAAGATACCGAGTGTGGTTTTGTGTATGTGTGATAGGAAGAGCATGTGGTTTTGCGTGTATGAATGAGTGTGGTGTGCGCGGAGACCTTGAACAGATTGTGTTGCGGCATTAGGTGGAGATTTAATGTTCACAGCACACCTCGTTGTTTTGACAGGAAAGATTGCAGAAGACGGATAGTGTCAGGTTACTTGGGTATAGTCATCACATTTTGTAAGACATGTGTATTTAAATATAAATAAAATATAAGAGTACACTAAGAACATCTGACTCCCACTAACAAGGTTCAGCAGATTTGCTATATTTCTCAAAATTAATTAAAGTGACAATTAAAAATGAGCTGAAGAAAGAGAAAAGGCAAAATCCTTTTAAACTTTCAAAACATTGGGTGTCCGGTGGAAAGACGTATTTCATGTAATGTTACATTCTGGTGTGTCATGCTCCTCTTTCTCTATCCCTGCATTTCCTGCATGTGTGACCACTGCCCCAATAAATTAAGAAAGATCCCCCCCCTAAAAAGGATAAGTATACGTATTTTTTGAGAGAGTCACATAAAATTACAGAAATATATGTGTACCAAATTTCATGACAACTATTTAATGGATTGCCATGACATTTTGCACAAAGTGGTGTGCAGGTACAGGTCAGTACATGTACATGACAATGATGGCCCACTGCGTGACTAAAAATGTGAACCTCTTCCACAGGTACAGTCACTGTTGGCACATAAATACCACAGCCACACACATACACTGACACACACACACACACACATACACAAACAGAGGGGAAAGGTGAGCTAAGAGCTTCCATCTGTAGCTTGTTATCACTCCAGCAGCTCATCGCCTCACTGTGGAAACCACACCAATCTCTCACCTCTCATCAACCTCTCTCTCTCCTGCTGTCCATCCATCTTCACATCTCTTCCATCCATCCATTTAACCTCTCTCCACTCTCCATCATGCTCCGTCTCGTCCGTCTATCCATCTTTAACTTCCTCTCTTGAAGTCACCTCTAAATATGTCTTCAATTTCATCTCTCATGTCTGTCCGTCTGTCTTCCTGTCTCTCTCCTCTTGGCTGCTAGATATTTCTCTCTTGTCTCTCTTTTTATCCATCTTGTGTCGTAAGACCCTATACATCCACAAGATTCCTCCATAAGGAAACTTCTACATCTGTCTCCAATGTGTCTTGTTTCCCTAAGGGCAGCCAGCCGACGCTGCATTGACAAACAGCAGCCGTGCCAAACCAAAGCGACACGCGAAAAAGCATCTGGTTTCACTGTATATGTCAAACCTCAGCTATCGTATCATGCAGACTCAGCCACTTCCAGGATATGTATGCAATAATCTATTCAGAGATTTGTTTACATTGTCAGTGTTCTGCTCAGCTAGGCTGTGACATGTCAGTCAAATCTGAGAGTCAGACATGTGGACTGTGTAGTCTAATTGACTGCTGCTGTTGAAAGACCATTTGATTATTTGCATATTTTGGTTTGATGTGGGAGCTTACACGATCCTTTCATCACCCACGGACCAATGAAATGTAAAAAAAACTTCTGATTAAAAGATTAAAAGAAAATATCTAGTGTGATGAAACGGGGAGCAGCATTGCTGCATAAATGCATTTGGTGATAAAGGACAAATGTACATCAAAGTGGTTTAAAAATAAAAGATTTGCACCGACAGGTCTGAAAGCAAGAGTGAAAGTGGGTTCAAGAGGAGAAACAGAAGAAACACATTATAAATAAGGCACAGTGTGAAACAAAGTCACTTCCAAATCTCATGCTGACATCTCTAATGTACAAATTGGGCACGGGCAGAGAGTAAGCTCTGTTAAAGAGCAGACTCACACATACGCACATGCATGTATGTAGGCGCGCACACACACACACACACACACACACACACACAATAGCATCAGTGTTACTGTTGGCTTAGTGGAAGAGGGGCGCACATCTGAAGCCTATTAGACCCTCTGTTCTACACAGTGGATGCCAAAGACACACACACACACACACACACACACACACACACACACGCACACCATCATGAATCAAGTCCCTGGTTCAATCACACCTACTCCCATCTCAGCTGACAAAACTCACTGTAGGTCTCAAAATCTCTATCTCTGAATTTTCATGAGCTCTGACACACAAATACACACACTCACAAACAAATAAAGACCCATTAGACTCATTACACCACTGACGGACTTCCCAGGGTATCATTAGATCTCGGCTGTATATTGTTGCAGTGTGCCAAGCATTTCTGGAATCTGCCGCATGCACAAAAAGTAATCTCACGGTGCATCTCCTCCTCTCACCACTCCCATTCCACCCCTTCCTCATCCTCCTCTCCCAGGTCTCATGTTACTTCTCATCCTCCTTCATTTTGCCTCATATGGTTCTTTGTGAGATGTTTATTAGGGCTGAACAAATTACCTACATTATGGATCTATTTTTGACCTTAATTGATGGACTGAAATATTGAACTATTTGATGGATTGCTATGAAACCAGGTACAGATATTTCTGTCCCACAAAGTATGTATTCTAATGACTTTTATGATCCCTTGACTTTTTCACTAGCGCCACCAGCAGGTCCAATTTGTTTTATTTATTCAGTGATATATCTCAACATTCGTTGGATGGATTGCCACAAAATTTTGCACAGACACCTGATTTTTTGCCACCATGAGATTGAGATTTTTGGTTGTGAGTGAAATAACTTGACAACTGCTAACTGTAGAGCCATCATCCGTTCATAAATGAAATGTGTTGATTAGTTTATGTCCTAGCTGTACTTTGTGTTTACAGGTAATTAGCCAATGTTACCATAGTAACACACTAACATGACATGGTGAATATGGTAAACATTACCTGCTGAACATGTTAGAATGCTGATGTTAGCATTATCTCAAGGCACCACTGTGCCTAAGTACACCCTGAACGAGCCGCTTGCATGGCTGACTCCCATTTTCCAACACTTAGTGTTAAAATGCATATTAAATCGAAATTGGCATTCGAATCAACCTTTCATTTTATAACATTTTAAAATAGGTCTCTATTACCATTGTTATTATTATTATAGAGTACCAAAGTATGTATTTAAAGTTTGTACTTGTTGCACAGTTTTTCTCACATGATCTGTTTCACGTTTCTTTGTCAACCTCAGTTATTCAGAGAGCATCAGTTCACAGCTATTAGAACTCCAGATATCCATGTGTTTGTTGTTTAAACTCACAGGGATTTGTCCGGGCAGAGATACCACAGGACAGATAACTCATGACAGAGTAAATCCTGGGATTTCCTGCCAACCTGTTACTCCTCCTCACTGGAAATGTCATTTTACCCGCACAGCTCACATTTTTAAGACACATGATCATGTGATAAAACCACCAGAAATGAGATGAGTGCCAAAGAGGGAGCGCATACCAAAACACTAGTGACCTTATAGTCTGATTTTGAGTTCTGTTCTTCTTTCTTTCTTACTTTTTTCCATTCTCTCTCTCACAAACACACACACACACCTACACACACACACACACACACATTCAAGGCTTCTTCTCGCCGTTTCAGGATGCCTATGAGTTCCTGTTACCCGATTTTCCCTGCTGGGCCAATCAAAACACCAGGAAGGGTGTTACCTCATCACCCTTGATTCTCATCAACCCTCACCGTCCTCTGTCTCCCCGCTCCATTTCATCATCTCTCCCTCCCCTCTTTCTCTCCTTATCTTCCCCCCTCCCTGACGGCCAGCTTTCTTTCTATCCATCTTTCTCTTTCATCTATTTTCCTCCAGTTTTGAATCTACTCTTACTCCGTTACTCATCCATACCACGCACCACTCTCTCATTTTATCTCTCTCTTCCAAACAAAACTCCAAACTCCAACTTCTCTTAACCCAAGCTTTCCTTCATCCTTTTCCTCATCCTTGCTTCTTTCCTTTTTTAATCTCAACCAGCCTTCCTTTGAGAAATATGTCATCCTACCTCCTCACTTCTTCCTCATCCATACTCTGTTTCACCTCTTCAGTCCTACCCATACTACAAAATATTATTCTGTGAAGAAAGGCCAATGCTATTTCTCTCCTTTGTTTTCATCCCTCCATCCCTCCATCCCTCCATCCCTCCCCCAAGGCCTCCAACTCTATAAAAATCTTTGCTGGCTCGCATGCGTTTCAGCACAAATATTTCAGCCAACTCTTTGCTGATCTCACACACACACTTTGTTAATTGAAGGCAGCTAAGTGTAAGCACACATGCAATTCTTTACATTACATTTCAATTCTACTTTTTCAAGGTTAGTCGAAACTTTGCATTTTTATAATCAAATATCTATCAATCTGGTGGTGGTAGTGATATGGTGGGGGGTTGTCATTTTACAATCCATTGTCAGCTCCATTAACATAAACTAATTTATTGCAAATAAAAATCCATCTTCTCAATTTTGTATGTTATTGAGAAATGAAAGGGGAAAGGCCAATACGTTCATGAAAATAATTTCTCCTCTTGCTTTCCATTACAAACTTGCTTCAAGATGATTTTATAAAATGAGTATGAAATGTCTGTATCTTAGAACAAGACACTTCACCCAAATAAAAATCATCTTATTACATTTAACTTGTTTTTACAAAACATACAAACAATCAGATGCACCAAAGTATGCACACATGAACAGAGCTTTTCCTGTGGTATCAGTTAACTGTGATCTTTGTGTGTGTCAGCTGCTGTCTAATAGATGTTTCAGTCCACAGTAGAGTCCCTTGTACTCGGCCCTTCTCGTCAGCAGTGCCAGTGGAACGAATTGATTGCTCCAAGAGTGGGTGAATTTGTTTCTGTGGCAGGGGGCACAGCACCGTAGTGTGTGTGTGACATGTAATATCTCCTATCCTGCATTAAAGAGGGTTCCCATCACTTCTGGCCTGTTTCTCTATCACTTTCCATTGATTCTGAGCCAAATGGCATGACACTGTATTGACATGTGGGGACTAGAAGAACCCTCTTTTCAGGGGTTTGTGTGTGTGTGTGTGTGTGTGTGTGTGTGTGTGTAGATGAAGATTATTTCTTCCCGTCTTGCCTTCTTTGTGTGCTTGCTGCTCTCTGCAGGAAGATCCAGCTGTATTATTTGTAATGTCTGGTAATCCTTTAATGTCTCCAGTGAAAAAGCACACAATCAGAGCTGAGGATGATTATCTATGTCGTAGAGAGAGGGTGGTGGAGGGACATTTCTTTCTGAAGTTGGAATAATAAGAGTTACTATAAAACACTAGCAATGCATTTGTCATTGTCAACACCAAGACCCAGCATGCACTTGGCTGACGATGACATACAGGAGAAGGCCAAGTGCAACATTAGTCCAAGTGAGAACAACGTTTTCACAAGGTGTTGTTATAAAACTATGATTTGTTGAAAGCAGCAGGTGCTGCCATGTTGTTCCAATGTTTGTTGAAGTTAGACACACTTAAACAACTATGTTTCAAACCAGTGGCTTATTTCAAAAAAGCAACTCATAAAAACATGCATTTCAAACTCATGGTGATGAGTGAAATGTATCAAATGAACAATAAGAAAATTATATCATGTTGCAAATTGCAGCTCGCATGTTGCGGGCCCCACTCTCTCATAATTTTGGCTTTCATTGATTTTCATGAAATTTGGAACAGACATTCATGTTCATGTTAGAATGAATTGTAATAACTTCTTTCACTTTTCAAATAGCGACATCATCAGGTCAAAGGTTTAATTTGTCGAATACTTTGGTTTATGACCAAATAACACCAAACTAACAGTCCCGTCAGCTTAAGCTGTACTATGTGTTTAGTGGTAATTAGCAAATGTTAGCATGCTAACATGTCACACAAACGTGGTGAACATGGTAAACATTATACCTCCTAAACAACAGAATGTTAGCATTGTCATTGTAAGCATGTTAACCATACTAGCATGGCTGTAAACTGTTAGTCTTGTGTCATGTTTTGCAGACAGTCATACCAACAAGTGGTTTTAGTTGGCTAACCTTGAACAACCAACCCAACACAGATTTATAATACTACAACAGCTGAAAACATTTTACATCATTATATAAATTATTTTTTCAATATCAAAAATAATTGTTTACACAAAATAAAGTAATTTCAAGATACTGTAATCAGATCTAAATCCTACACATATGGGCTTTTAGATAGTATCTGGAGCTGAAGCAGAATGGAAACAAGAGGAACAAAACAGAAATGACCAGTGGACAACAGAACAGAGTAGATAACAATAGATCAGTAACAGAGAAGCGAGTGGGACAGACGTATTGAGGACAGCAGGGAGGGTAGCTGCTGTATGTGTTCAGTTTTCAGGGTGTGACAGAGTGTAGAAAGTTTAGATAAATAGTTTTTCGGTACTTAAACCCCCTTTGGTGAGCATCAACTGCTGTGATTTGCAACACGCATGTTAAAACACCGGCCATCACTGTGGACACTTGTGTTGGTTTTGGCTGGCCTCTTAGCACATATGTGGACAAGCGCGTGCACACACACACACACACACACACACACACACCTATTCTTTTACTTGGACATGATAGTCAAACAAGAGTGAATAGACATAGATTTAAAAAAAGAAAGAGATACAGGATACTCGTGCTGTGTGTGCAAGACACACACATACACACACATCTCCAATAACTCCTGTGTGTAAGTGGAGCACTTAGTAATCTACATGACAGATGGTCAAAGCCACATTGTTGGGACTTCAACCCTCAACCCTCGCTTCTCAAAGGGACCAGTGTCTTCCAGCCTTCAGGTCAGCCTATCTCTTCCTTTCATCCATATATCTGTCATTCTTCCATCTCCCTCATCTTTCTCTCCACTCTTTCAAACTCTCGTCTTGTCTTTCCATTTTCATTGCCCCCCCTCTGTCATTTATCTCTCTCCACCACAGTTCCATTACCTCTTTTTATCTGCCTTACTCTGGTATTTCCATCTCCATCTATTGCTCGCTTTTTCTTCTCTTCATTCACTCTCTTCTTCTCTTTCTTTTTCTTTTACTCTTTCATTGAACCATAATATCTTTTCTCTTCACATTCACATTTCTTTCATTCACCACTTCCCTCTCTTTACCCTCTGTCCCCTTCTCATTCAGTTCTTTGAAATTCATTGATGTTTCCTCTCTTTCATGGACATTCCCCTTTTCTATTCATCTTTCGGCTTCAAACTCATGCCAGCATTAGGGGCACGTTTAAATTCACAGTGCAGTCCTCGTTCAGGCAGAGAGGCTTGTGGGCATTGACCTTTAAGGGATATCAATGCAGTGTTCATTTTGACATGTTTTGCAGCAAAGCTAAGCCATTTGAATCCAGCAGGGGTTTACCAGTCTGTCCTTTTACATAAAGGGATGTGATTCTATCTATATTTATATTTCCCCGATGATAATCTATAATAATACAATTGTGTTTACTGGCCTCAAAGAACCTGCTTCTAGTTCATGTTGATGATGATAAAAACACTTGACTACCATCCTGTTCCAAGTTCATTTAAAATCTGTTCTGCCACAAAATGAGCCTCAACCTCACCTGTAATGTAATTTCCCTCATGAGCAGAAGGAATGATAGGAACAGTCAGCAGTGATGTTATTCTTTGTGGGCATGACGAGCTGTGGCTCAATCCAAGCCAACAGAAACACGTAAAGGACAGATATTTTAATCGACAGTGGTTATAAACATTTTCGTACACAAAGGTTTTCTTATCTTAGACCTCCTCGTGTCTTTCTGATGTGTGTAAATTCTCTCTTTCTTCCTCTCACTCTGTCCTTTTCCTTTTCCCTCAAACATCCTCACCCCAGCTTCCTCTCCATCTGCACTCTCTGATCTGGCCCTGTGTTCATCTCAATAATTTCTCAAGCACCCCCCACCCTCCCCCAAAATCTCTCACACCTTTTCAATTCTCTCGCTCACCCCCAGCCTCTAACTCCTCCATCTGTGTGTTGTCTGTGATCTAGCCAGGCCACCATCTTGTCATGTGAGAGCTGCACAAGTGACACCTTGAGTTGCACAGCTGTCTACATCGGATGCAATTGCTCTCTTTCTTTGTCACAGACACACAAT
This sequence comes from Nannoperca australis, assembly GCA_036023655.1. Classification (NCBI taxonomy): domain Eukaryota; kingdom Metazoa; phylum Chordata; class Actinopteri; order Centrarchiformes; family Percichthyidae; genus Nannoperca; species Nannoperca australis. The sequence goes on from JAVQJD010075475.1 coordinate 28,062, forward strand.
TATACTCAGTTAAATTCAAACACACACACACACACACACACACACACACACACACAGAACACACTCAACTACATTGTGAGTGTGTTCAACTACAGATTTCTCTTTTTACCAGCACACACACACATACACTGTCACTCTAGGAGCCATTATGTCTGTGTATTTGTCAGTTTGTAGTCCACATGAAGTTTACCACGGGTGTCAGTATAGATCAGGGTGGTGCACATAGTCTCTATATTTGAGTCAGTCACTCCAGAAAGGCAAATTAATCATCTCATATTCACTGTTTGTTCACCGTTTGTTTGGACACCTGTAAATCTTCATTAACCTCCCCCGACTTTAAGCACAACCTGGATCTCTCCTCATTGAAGCGTGTCAAAGTTTTCCCACACCCAGCCGGGTTGCTAATTGCTGGTCTAATCGCTACAGTCACACACATGTATATTTTTCACTTCATACACAGTAACACACAAGTGACTGAGCAAAATATGGACAGATATCCCTTATGTTTTGTTGATATCTGAATGATCATTATAAATCATTTACAAGAGGCCTGAATTGCATAGCTTGTTGTAGACTTGAAGTTAAGTAGGCGCACAGTTACACAGTGTATAATTAAAAGGTAGGTAATAACGCAATGCTTTAGTGTCTCTTTGTCCAAGACAACACAGACAATTCAAATTCAAAAGAGCACTATAACAACATAACATCATTTGCCAACAAGAATCTATGTGATTATTTGTGAGGTGCATCTTTAAAACAAAAAGGGAGAAATTAGTTAGGCTAGATGAATGAATCTAGCGCAATGGTGCAGTGGTTGAGGGGTAATTACAGCTGAAATCAATAAAAGATTACAACTTTCACCTGGACCAGGACTTTATTTTCAGACTGTTTCTTACCATTTCTACTTTTTCTTTTATCAAACAAATAATATATTCATATATTCACTAATATTCATGTACCGTAAACTTAAAACTGGCTATGGAGCCTGTTGGCTAAAGACCCCCTTGACTATATGGTACTGTAAGAACTTACACAAACATTTGAAATGTAAACACATGTCAACCATTATTAAAACAATAAAATACTCCAAACCCTCTCTTCTTTCCAATATTTTTTAAAGCTGAAGCTTATATACATCCTGGTAAAAAAAATAACATGTGTCTAACAAGCCAGTTTCTCTCTTTTGTTTCCTCTTTTTCTCTCCTTTGCTGGGTTTTAGATTGGTCCAGAGGCCTGGGAGCACTTAAACGCAACTCGGGGAAAAGCGGGAGAGAGGACGATTGCAATGAACGAGCTATTACATGGAGTAGGAAGCGAGTGATGGATGAAAAGTGGAAAGATAGATGAAAAAGAATGGAGAAAGAAAGTAAACGAGCTAAAAGATGAAAGGACGTGAGACGCCCTACATTCCAGCAACTCGGGAGTCTTCAACAGACTCCCGGTGACAGATTACTCCACTCCGCCTAAGAACAACACTAATACCCGTCTGTATGTATGCTGACTGAGAAAACAAACTCATTAATTCACAGGCTGTAAGTGAAAACAAACACAACCCTTCACACTGAGAACTAATGCAATCTGATCAAAATAGGACACTGATGTTTGCATTGGGGATTTCAACTTTCCCCCTGCCTGTGGCGAGACAAACTGAATATTGTATTAGACCGAGAGCGTGTTTGTGGGGGGGGGGGCATGTGTGTCTAAAGTCAGTGTGTGTTGCACACGAATAGACATAGAAATTCAAATGAATAAATGAAGCTGGCACATTGAAGGGAGAGGAAGACAAATGAATGATACACGGAGACAGAAAGAGAAAGGCAGAGAGAGATGCATGATGGGAGGTTGGTAAAGATGCTTGGCAGAGGGCTGGGAGTCCAGCCAACCACACACAAATCGCATACCTCGACGCCTCAGTGTCACCTCGTAAGACACACACATCAACACACCCACACACACATTCTCACATTTGTTGTCGACATCTGAATTGCAAATTAGGTTATCAAAAGATTATAAACTAGGATTTTCTCTAAACATATTGTTAATACAGAGAAGAGAAAATAAACACATCATGAAAGTCTCTTCTCCACCGAAATTTAGCCCAGTTTCACCCTAGACATATTTTTTGCACAAATCACAAAAGCAGTGCTGACTGGGATGTCTGAAGTAGACAAAGAGAGGAGACGAGTCGAAGTGCTTTTATAGTTGGGAGGTAAAAATGGCTTTCCTCCTGCTTGAACTTCTACCCCACTAATTGATTGAAATGAGATAATGACAGCTTTTCCTGTCGCTAAATTACCTCAACATCCTCCTGGGAATACAAACACCCTGTGGGCTTCTCCGGGTTATATGAGAGAAGGGGTTATAGAGGAAGAGACGCACAAAGAGAGGGGGAAAGACGGAACACTGAGGTGAGAGGGAGTCGTGAGATATTGAGTGAGAAGATGAGACACATGGAGACGTACGTAATGATTTACCATCAAACAAGGAAAAGAGAGACTTGAGTCGAGGGGGACATTATGTAAAGCAGGGCAAACTGTGGGGTCAAGTGTGAGGTCATCTAGACAGGAAGCGAGAAACTGGTTGGTCACTAATGAGAATCTTATAGGCAGAGTTTGTTCCCACACTCACAAAACGAGAGTTGGGTGTCTTTCGATGGCAAATCGCGTAGAAAAACAGATTTTTTTTATGGTGTTGTGTATTGCTAGACCAAAGTGAAAATGGATCTGGGATACTTTGAAAAAGGGGCTCTACATGAGTCAAATGCAGTGACTCACACTGTTGGGGACAGCTTTTTCCACTTTTAGTGTTTGCCCAGGGCATGCCTTTGTTTGTTCATGACAGAGGCTGCCTGCACTCTGCATCCAGTCCTCAACTGGGTTGCGGGATTTCCTAAATATTATCCCTTGAAGACTAAAAATATTATTTTGTAAAAGTAATGGTATGACAAGGTTCCTACATCTAAAATCATTTCACAGCAAACTTATTAAAACCTGTTTAAATCCACTGAAGTCTGTGGAATAAAGTGGACCAATCATACAAATTATACAATGACATGTGAGACAAAAGGTTTCTCAGGTGCGAGCTGCGACATGGCACCTCGCACCACAATTTTCATTACATCCCACCATACAATTTTGGCCTAAAGTGGGTGGCATAAGAGGAAACACAGACTGTTGAAAATTGAAATGATGATTTGTCTATTAGATTTAAATTTAAATGTTGGATATTTCAGGTGCACACTGGACACATCCCACTGGAAGAGAGGTCAGGGGTCACCAGAAGTATTTGGGTTCATCCTCTGCATGACCACGAATATGACTACTAAGACATCGTGTTATAAACAGGCAGGCATCAGATTTAATAACCCACAAACATCCCTTTGCAGGTGTTTTCTGTCATTTGTCATCAGCCACTCTCTCTCTCTCTCTCTCTCTCTCTCTCTCTGTCTCTCTCCTGAGCAGTACTTCTCCAGCCAACAGGAAGACCAGTAAACTCACATGGTGACTTTTCTCCTGAAAATATTGAGTTGAACTGGAGGAAATCCTGTCTGATATCTATCGCTGATGATGATTGCAGACCCACTCTGGCCTGAGTGAAACGAAACAATGAGCACGGTTTGGCAACAACACAGTCAACAGCACTTAAACACACACACACACACACACTGGGTCCTTTACACTCCTATTATCATTAAACTTGAGTGAGTCATGTCCAACAACAGGGCTTAGATTAGAGAGGGGGAGAAGATGAAAAGGGGCATGTTAACTGGCCAAAAAGATACTGTGTATGGAAATGTTTCAATTTTGGCAAGATATGAAACTATTTTAACATTCAGCATGAGAGCACAAAAAGCCTGTAATCATGCCTGAAACCAATTCAATCTGTTTAATCATACTTTCATTCAGGATGTAAAGCAGGTTTGGACAGTCTGAACCTTCTGTGGCATACTAAATCCACCTCTGTAGGACATTTAATACAAGCAAAGCAATATGTAGGCTACAACATGACAT
>JAVQJD010075481.1:0-11137 GCA_036023655.1 Nannoperca australis
TTTATATATATATATATATATATATATATATATATATATATATATGGAGAGCCATAAGAAGTGAGTTTTTTTATTGACTCTTTTAATGTGGTTCTTGAAAGCTCCCCTGGAAACACCACAATCATCTAAGGGTTATAACATCTACTCACGTCTGTATTGTGACTGACATAATTGTTCATAAGCACAAAATGATGATGTCATGGTCCATACAAAGCCAGTGAATGCTCAGAGCAACACTGCTCTTTATTCTCCTCCTTTGAATGTGCTTTGTAGGTGCTTGGGTTTTAGAAAATAGTGCCAAACATTTTCTCCTTCCTGTTGGCAAGAACAATGTGGAATCTTTGCCACGGAAGAAAAGCATATTTCACACCCGTACACACCTACACATCAAGTGGGATAGATTAGAGACAAGAGGCTTAGGGTATGAAAAGCACAAATAAGATTTCTTGGAGCATTCCCACACTGTAGCATGCTCGCAGTTCTCGGGTTCCTTTATTAGCCTCATATGTTTGCCTGCTGTGCTTTCTGCTAGCTGAAAGTACAATGCAAAAAGACTGCAGGGCTTTCACAAAGGCAAAAGCAAAACATAGACAATGCTTAGGTATTTGAGGGAAGCATTACAGTTTTAACATGTTGATGCAAGCTCTTGTGTTAACTGAAGGGCAATGCAACAAAAGAGGCTATATCTTCAAGTAGGTGGATGTTCAAGGTAGCTTACAGTCTTTTCTAACGTGATCAAAGCGTTTCATTCCAGAATCTTTAGAGTCCTGAATCCATCATTAACTTGATTATTTCAATAAATCTAATCTAATCAATTTAAAGGACAACAGAGTGATAAAGGTATTTCCCTGCTGAGTCCTCACATCTTCTAATAGTACTTGAATTGTAATTAAATTAATTTTAGTACGTCCTTGTGCAGCCCACTGTTTAAGATAAAAGGTAATTATCAAGTCCAAAACACTGAAGTCGATACTCGTGTCCTTGTGGAGAACGTGCCTCCGAAGTTGTGTTGGAGAGAACAAACTTCTGAGGATAGTGAGGAACTCCACATGTAGTTTTTCAAATGTTTAATGTGGTAAACAATGCTTTGTAGACTTCATGCTAAATTGGTTTTGTGTTATCAGACTAATCATCTTCTGGGTCCAAAGGTAATACTGTATCACTAACACGTGTTTGCTATAAACCATGTTTCTGTTAGCATATCTCACACCAGCAGCTCATCATGTGAAGTTTGTCCATTGCAGGTTGAGAGAAATATATGTCATCTTAAAATTGCTTGTATGAACAACCGGTTAAAAAATCCAAAGGGATTCAATAAGAGAGAAAAGCTGCATATTCTCATATTTGAGAAAATGGATGCTTGACATTTTTATTTAATAACGATTGATTACATAGTATTTGTAGTTTGACATATATCTTAACCCAATCCAGGTCTATATTTTTTGGGGAGATTCATTTTGTATAAAGAAAAATCACATATTTGAACAATTGTGATTCTGCTGGATCTCCTAAAAGACACATTAAGTGTGTATCCAGATGTAATGAATCGTGAGAATCATCTTATGTGGGTCCGGAGAGATGAATGAATAAATGAGTGAAGCTCAGAGGACTGGCCGGGCCCATTGCTTCAGCAGCAGGGCCTTCAAAGGGTTTGTGGGTGTAGTGAATCCCTACACTCAGCATCACATATGATCAAAGGATCAAGTTGCAGGTTGCTTCTCTCTCTCTCTCTCTCTCTCTCTCTCTCTCTCTCTCTCTTTCTTTCTCTCTCTCTCTCTCTCTCTCTCTCACACACACACATCTCCTTCCTAAAAACAACACTGGTCCATATTAATCCACCCTCCAAATGGTTTGTTTTCAGAGCATAATCACATAGCACACAGTGAGCTACTTAAACCATCTTAATGATTACCCCTGTGATTTTCGCAACTTGACACTAGGCAGTATATATTAGCTCAGCATGCAGTTAGCATTCACTTCTTTTAACATGGCCTCCCAAAATGGTGCGAGCCTCGGCATCTCAACATGAGAATAATTTGTAGGAAGTGTGAGGAAATATACCTCTCACCACCTCTAACCATTGGTTCCTACTGAAGACCTACATCTTGTAGTTCCTTTTTTTTTTTTTAAAGGACCCTCAAACAGCTGGACATTGTAGTTTTAGAAAATATTACTCCAGCAGGAGTAAATAGTGAGGGACTATTTGCAGTGGCGGGTTAATACACATTTGGTTTTCTGGTGAGAATTCCCCTGCAGCAGGACTGTGCATACGGGATTTACTCAAAATAAGCTACAGTGCCCTTGAACATGTCACCCAACGCAGTGTGGCTCATTTATGTGCTTTAAATAGCTTTTGGACAGCAGTCGAGGCACAGAGAAGGAAGTTATGGCAGGCTTTGGTTGACAGTAAGACATATATAGTGTATCCCCATGGATCCTTAACAAAGTAAGAGCATGCATGAGACTATGTACGAACATCTGTGTTTACTACGTCACAATATATCTATCACAATATAAAACATTAGTAGAGGATTCTATACACATTCCTCACACACAGTCAAGGTTGTATGGCTCACAGTATGCCAGTGTATTTAGGATGTCACCGGTACCTGATCAAGGTCTGAACAAATCTGTGTTGTATCTATATAATGATGTACGAAGGGTGTGTACACATCCAATTATAGATTATTGTGGGGGTGAGCCATAGACTCCTGCATATGCTCATTTGTTCACCGTGCCTGAGATGTATATTACAGAACACTGTATTCTCAGGGGCTTTGAAAGACTGTATATGCATATTTCTTTAGTCTTGAATCTTTACAGTTTTAGGCCCTCCTCTGTTTACCCATCATTTCTAGGAAGTATCTGGTGGGCACTGAAGGCTTAAATTAGCATTAGCCCAAGGTTAATTGTGTAGGAAATGAGGGGATATTTTAATATAAATCAGCTTCTCTTGCATTGTGCAATAATTGTCATGGCTCTAAATTACCTGGAATCTGCATACAGAGGTGCTTGTTCCAGGGGAATTGCCAGGTTGTTAAAATATTCTTATAGGAGGGAAACTGAACAAAAGAACAGTAAATATTTGGTATGTGGTACACAAGCCAGCATCAAGAAAGTGATGAGCCTTTCCAGCTTGACTCAAACATTGTCAGACATTTGCGATAACAACCGTGAATAACTGCTGAGCACATTACATTTCTGTGAGAGCCGTTTGAATTTCGATTTGAAAAGTTTTCCAACTATGTTCCTGCAGTTTAAAAAAAAACACTTCTTATCGTTGAATTCATTGAATCAACAACTATGATAGGTGGCAGAGAAAGCTGAAAATGGAAATGTTGATTTCATTCCTATCATGGTATTCTCTTTGGGATCCAATTTAAGTTCTGTCAGGCAATAGATGAGATGAAATTGACGTTCATGTTGAAGACCCGTGATATACAGATAGCCAATCAAAAATGAATGTTGTAGACTTTTTTTCCCACCTTCCTTCTCATTTATACAGCCTTAGCTTTTCAGAGCACTGGAAGACAAATTAGACTCAGAGTCATCTTTCTTTCTTTTCTTTTTTTTTTGCCAGATGTGGAGCTTTGGAGGTCTCTTCACTTCACTTTAGCACCTCACAAACTATAAATCAGTGTGCAACTGCATATGTATTCACATTTACATCACCAACATCCAGCCAGTGTAGTATAACATGCATAAATATATTTGAGCTCACAAGCTTTCCTAAACCACATAATTCAGGCTTCCATGCAAATCTGAAGCCAGAACGGTACGTTGATGTGATCTGATTGTCCATCAGTGGGTTAACTGTCAAATCAGCGGATCGGAATAAAATGCATTGATGAAATGTGCATATAGAAAGAGACCAGGTGTACAAGGCAGGGAAAGATGTTAACACAAGTCAATTAAGTGTGCCTCCCACCTGTGATGGAGAGCAAATTCATTTCTATTTAACAGCAGAGGAAATGAAAGTTCATTGGGCAATATTGTTGTAAAGAGCAGCCAGATGGGACAGCTTTCCAAAATAGCAACAGGGGAGGGAAAAAAGAATGAGCGGGGGGAAATTAGTCCATCACTCTGTGACAGTTTCACAGGATATTGTTAAATGGAGATTCCCTCTGGTGAAACGATTATAAGTTTGTTAGATTACTTTTGTTTAACCTTTCTTAAACATTTATTTATCAAAACAGCTCCATTAAAATTAAAATGATCTTTGTGTTTGGGACATAATTCAATCCAAAGCAATTTAAACAACCAGCTCTTCATTACTGCTTTCTTTAAACTAACCAGGAAGATCCCTTTGGTCTTAATTCAGTTTGAATTTTACAATTCTACATTCTACAAGCTTTAAAGTCAACAAGACAACAGCAGCCTTGTGTTAATATAGTCATAGCAACAAACGAACAAGCAAGTACTTGTGTTTTTATTTCATGTTTATTTTATTCTTAAAAAGAACATTTTTCAGCTCCAAATATGAAGAATAGTAGTGAAGTGTGTAACATAACGTAACAATAAACTTAATTCAGGATATTATGAACCCAGGTTGGCCCCAGGAGAAAAGGGAGTAACCTAAAACTATATGAGGAATATGAAGAGGATTTGTTCAGTATTTCAATCTTTTATTGCCACATATAGAAGATTCAATGTAACATCAGGGAGATAAAATCACAATACTAAAAACCAAAAAAGAAAAGGTACAATCCTAAACCTCACTCCCTGTCAACACAAACACACAGGAGAAAAGGAAATGTAATAAAAATGACAGTTCTCCCGTACAGAGCTTCCTGGCAAAGAGTTAAAGGTAGGTAACAGTAACTTCCAATAATTCATTTATCTGAAATCTAACAGCAACATCACCACCTTTCTGATGTTAATGTTTATGTACCCACAGATGGACTGTGATTGGCTGCAGGTCATCACATTCATCAGCCAATAGCATGAGGGAAGAGGAGGAACTAGAGCTGCACAAGCAGAACAGCACAGTTAAACACATTTCATCAGTTGCACGTTTACCAGTCGGCAGGAATGTAACAGAAACATAAAAGTCACATTAAAAGAAGGAATGACAGAGCAGAAAAGGTGAAGAGGAGTTCATTTGTCACAGTTAACAGAGGGCACCTGATGACATACAGTCATAAATTAGAGCAGAGGTACATTCAGTTGAAATCGAAGATGGTGTGCAGAGACCTAAAAATAATGCCATTGTGTTCAGTGTCAGTTTTGTTTTGAAAATCATTAGTAATGATTTGCTTTCCTCTGCATAATGAGCCGCAGTCGTTGCCTGGAGTGATCTAAAAAAGCAGTGGTGTGCTGGCTTTCACTCCTCTTCCTGCTGTGAACAAACCCCAGCAATTAGGAAAGGCAAGATACATAACGAACAAAAGTCCTTTATTATGGGATATATTTAGAGCAACAAAACCTCTTGCACAGAGATAAAGATTATGATGTTTCCACTGAGAAAACATTTGAGTTAGGTTTGAGTTTCCAATAATGTGTGGACCTTTGAAACCAGATTCCCTTGTGATGCTGTTGAGGGAAGGTTTGTGTACTTTTAGCTGAATTCAGAGGACATTTAACAACGACAAAAGTCCCATTTTACTCACAGTTTTCTTACTGTAGCTTCCTCACAAGACACATCATTTAAGTGGTTTTGGTATGAACTGAGTAACTGCATAGGAATAGCCAGCCAAAAGAAAGCAGGTATTCTAAAAGACATGATGTTCACGTTGCAATATCCCACTTTAATTCTAATTTATATTCAGCCGATTAGACAGTAATCAAACCTTTCAGTCCCACAGAGCACCTTTGCTGTATCCTCCAGGCTCAGTCAATCTGTGTCATTCAACATACTGAAGTCTCACTGATGAACCATGAAGTTAGCTGAAAGAAAAACTCCACCTAAAAAATTATAATCTTTAATTAATTACTCAGTCTGTTTATATTTTTCCACAGAATATGGATTTGAAAAAAACAATAGCCATTTAACTAAATATCTGAAAATCCCTGCAAGAACCATCCATGTAGCATCATCTATATATCATCTAAATATCCAAAACTCCTCCCTACATACATTCTCAAAACATGTACAGTATTTTACTCAAATATTATCGGGTCAAATTTGAAACAGAGCAAAATCAAATGCATGTTTACAGTTTGGATGTTAATTTAAAAGTTCTTCCTGGCTTAGAGTGCTTTAGATGAACAGTCCGTACTGCGTATTTCTTACGGCCTTTGTGATCACTGGACCACTTGTGTTAAACCTGTGTTTGAGGAAACATCTTGAAATAAGGATCTTCAATGCAACGTGCAAGAGAAACAGTTCATTCAGGACTTTTGGAGAAAATATAAGTTCATGGATACAATAAATATATCAATCAAAGACGATCTGATTGGTGTTTAGATTTGATGTAAGACTCGATGTCTGCTCTGCTGGCATTTGCCAATCTGTCATCTCCCACAGTGTTGTTTCCGCCTGAATTGTCAGATTTCTGACAAGATCATTGTATGGTGAATTGCCAATGAAACCAGCATGGCATTCCCATCATAAGTATAAGAAATTAATTAAAATCCTGGCAACATGTTCCTTCCTTCCTTGTGAAGTAATGGTTATCTAACTCTCAGTGGGATGCAGCATCAGGGTGTCTGTGTCTGCGTCAATGTGTTTTGGCAGGACTGACTGATTCGTTTTCTATCTTTAATGCTATCTATTTCTCTCGAATAATAATCTAACATGTTTCCCCCACCCCCCGTAAATATTCTTCAGTTTCAGCTCATGCCAGAGAAATTAGCTTTATGTGCGAACTCTGGATTTTGTATGTGGGCTTGCAATTTTAAGAGCACACAGAATTCTGTCCGAATTACGACCAAAAAAAGAAAAAGGATTACTCCTCGTGCACACCCACTAACCTATCTCATCAGGGTTACATTGTAGAGACCCAGCAATCTTCTGCTGTTATAGAAAATGAATTGGGATGGTAGTGCAGCCAGAGTGCCAAATCAGACAGTCTTGGTGCATCTGACAGTTTTGTAAAGAAGTGGCAAATCACCAAAGATCTCTGAGCCTTGGAGCTCGTGAGAGACAAAACCAGGACATGTGATTGCAATCAGGGGGAACAATGTTGGGTGTAATAACTGGTTGGATATCGGCTGTTCTTCACAATGTCTGTGAGATACTCCTGTCACTGTCAGTACATTCACCGCAGAGCTTGATTAGGAGTGTCCAGGCGATGGGCAGAGGAGGTGGAGAAACATAATTTCACTCGAACTGCATCCTAAGCGGCAATGACTCATGACTGTTGTGCTGTCCTGTGTGTAAACAGAGAAACTAGCGGAGATTGATGGTTGTCGCTGGGCTGGGTGGTGGTAATAGCAGGCTATCTCAGGGCCTGTCCAGATTCTATTCAAACAGATCCCTCCCTCAGGCCTCCAGATAAAAATCCCATCATGGGCGAAGGTGAGGACTGATAAAAACAAAGCTCGGGCCTAAGTCTTCAGAAGGCCTTTTGTCTGCTCCGTGGGGGTCTATGTAATACAAATTCAGCTTAAAGTATAGCACATTTCTGCATGTAGTGCAAGAGTCCATTATGTCTTGCATGGTTCAAATGATTTTGATGATAATGGCTTATATATAATTTCTCTTGCCTTCATCCCAGCATAATTAATGTGTGTAATTAAGATTTCCATTACAACAGAGCAGCTGTTGTTAGCTTCATGCTGATAATGGACTTTGATCGGACTAAGATAAATTTGCTTTGTTGATTAGGTTAGAAATTGCTCAGCTGTTTAGTTTTAACTTTGAGCTTCTTGTTTTATGTTATGTAAGCAACCCAACGCCCAGTGACAGTTCTTGTCTTTTTCGAGTGCTTGACTGCTGTAGAAGAGATTACGAAGATATAAAGGATAAAATGTAAAACATGCTGCAGGGAAATGATGTTCAGTGATGTACCTCATGATGTTTTGTTGGAGTGGGCTTTGCTTGCTGGATTATTGGCTGTTTGACTGTTGTGGAAATTAGGGACCGAGTTTTAAGAGGTCATGAAATGTGTTTCACTCTGCTCTGACCTGACTGGCTCCGGTAATTACTATGAATAAAATAATAACCCCTGAGCTTTTCTAAGAACCACTCTGAAAGGTTTAATCAGGCGACCAGCCTGCGAAATTATTTGTTTTTTTTTCAAAATGAAACAAAATTGACCAGAATTGTGAAATTTACTGGAATCTGAAAAGTCTAACCAGCTACAATCACAATTAATAGTCCCACCATGCATTCAACAATGGAGCTACACCGATGCATTGGCCCGGGTAATGTATCAGCCGACATTAGCTTATTGCAAATACATAGTTTGTCCGTCAGAGACACTGTTAAAACGTCCTGCTCAGTATTTACAAGGAATATGTAATAAGACTGTTTGTTCATGGTAAAAGAAAAAGATTACTATCAGTTGACATATTGTTACAGTATTTTTTAAACTCCAAAATACCGATATTCATATCGGCTTCATAAACGCAGCGTCGGCCGCCGGGCTGTAGCCAAAAAACAATGTCTTTGGGTTTGTGTCAGAGCACCAGGGGTTTACAGAAAAACAAGAGAAACAAAACATGCAATGTAATTCAAGATGGACCTCAATCTAGATGTTAAGCATGCTGTATATGCATAATAAAATACACATATCAAAACAGATTATACTTTAAATAGCTGTGTAAGTAAGCACAACAAGCTCTGTAACTGTGTTTCGCATGAGAAAATAAAGTGAACACTAACGTTGCAGTATGTGGACGTTAATGTGCCTCCTTAAGCTGTGATGAGCAGTGTGTGTTAGTGCAGCATGTCAGCTTACATGCATGACTTTTTATCTCTTAATGTAGCCTGCATTAACCCGTCTTGCTCACATGCTCCTTTCGTATTGTAATGGGAAACTGCTGTTCGTCTTTTTGCATGTGCGTTCTGCCTTTTAGTCGTTCTACTCGTTCTACTGATCGAGTTTATATTGTGCATTATTTCTGAATCACATTTGTGACTACACTGCCATTGATGTAATTGTTTCTAAGAAGCCAAATAAGATTTCTTTGACAATCTAAATGTCAAGCATCCTCAATGAGTTTGACTTGCAACAACACCCACGTCATAACATTACACCCTCTGAGCCACTCACACCCTCAAATACATGTGAAACTTGTGTTTAGCCTGTCACATCAATCAATCAAACATAAAATCAATCAATCCAACTTTATTTGTATAGCACCTTTCATACAGGTAAGTGCAGTTCAAAGTGCTTCACAGATTATAATATAATAAGACACTTTAAAAGTGATGAAAATGTAATAAAATAGATAAAATATTTTTTGAAAAGCTAGACTGGAAAATACATAAAATAGATTAAAAGGACAAAAATAAAATCATAATAATAATTTAAAAAAATTATTAATTAAAATGAATTAACAGAAAATAAAATGGAATAAGGTTTGACTGCATAAATACGTAAAAGTAGTTGAGTAAAATAAAATAAGTCACATCTATAAAACATTCACTGGCACGCCGTCAGTCCGACCGTCGCAGGGTTTTCGTACAAAGATAAATAGGAATCTGAATGTGTGGGGTGAATAATGAAGGGTTTGGTGTAGCTGTAGTCTGTCAGACTCTCAGATCACAGCGTGCATACACGAGATTATTCCTGGGGAAGTGGCATGCCCATGACATGCAAATCTGTACACAATTACTATTATACAGACTTCAAGGGGACAGTGGGTGTCAGAAATCTCTGAGAACACAGTCACGTTTAAGAAAACGGTCGACTGATATTATACTCAGCAACATTTCAAATGTTTTATTCAAAGTTTAATTATTTCAAAAGAAGTTGGTATAACAAAAGAGACAAATGTCATTCTAATACTGTAACACAATGCAGACACTGTACCAATAGTACATGTTCCCATTTCAGTTGGTGGTGAATACTGTGTTGCTGAAAGCTATTTCTGAATACTGTGATATATCTGCACATCATTTCCACACTAAGAGCCTATAAAATCATATTTTCAACCTCATTTTCTAGCATCTTTTATGTGTACAGTAATGCCGTTGCATGTGTGAACTATTACTCCTCATTACGCTGCGATTTTCTTTTCCTAAAACCCAAAAAGCTTTGCAGCAGCAGGGAGCGACAGTGGCTTCTAATGACATTTGTAGACCCATTATTATGAGATAATGATTTTATTAACTAACCCTAACCCTCAAGATACCACACATTATCTTATGATCTAATAAATGATCAGTTTTATGTTTAGGCCTATTAACTTTATCATTTTGTCTTTTTAAAATGTTCCCTTTCTAGACAACCCTTTCTCTCCATGGTCAAAGTAGTAGAAGTATAAAGTACAGAGGCCTGCTATTCATACATAATTAAAATTACATTTAAATTGTGACCTTGAGAAGATAACATTTAATATCTCAAAATAATATTATGTAATTGTTATCTCGGGATAAGTCACTCTAAAAGTCTTCTTTCACTAGGACGACTGCATAACAGACATAATAACAGAAAGAAAATGTCACTGAAATGCCAAAGCCTTGTAACTAATTAAGAGAATGTTTGATTTGTTTAATTTCAACACATCTCTCTCTCTGCACGTGTGAAGAGTCCCAATCATTTTATTTAAAATGCTACCTGGTAGCGGGTTGTCCTGGTGAATTATGATTGTGTACAAATATTACATGATTATTACAATTATCGTCCTTTAAAACCTCTTTGGTTCGTCAGTGACACATACATTTTAACATATACACTCCTATTAAATGGTTGACGTCAGCCCCCGAGTTTTAAATGAAAATGAGATGTTCTGCATAAGTGCTTCTGTGAATCCAAAGTGTCTGTGAGAACGTTACAGTTTTCAGAGCCATTTAGTTCCTGCGTAATTAATCTTTTACAAACCTTACCAATGAAATATGCATAAAGAACATCAACTAGAACGTCTTGTAAATACATATTTTCATACATTTTCATTTTCATTTTCCACAGACAGTTACATGCATTTTTAAAGACCCGTTTATACACACGTGTTATCATGTTGAGGTTACCAGTTGTATTTACATTTATTTTAATTTAGGCATGTGTGCAGGGGGATTACACAGGATGTG
>JAVQJD010075485.1:0-11961 GCA_036023655.1 Nannoperca australis
TTAAGTTAAACAATAGGTTGAAACAAATGCCTGTAAAACCTTTATGTAAAGAGGAGATCATGAGGGGTGGTGGAGAACACTGCAATAACTCCATCAATCCTCTTATGCAATTAACTTGAAATGACATTTGTATCTTTGTTAATATTCTACTGTTTATTATTTTTTTTTTTATTCTTCAATAACTTCTATTGAGCACTGCAACTGTATCAAAAAACAATTTCCCTTCTGGGATTAATAAAGTATTTCTGATTCTGATAAAAATAAAAAAACACCATCTAATATGTGGTAGATCCTTATTAAATATTCTTTAACCATTTACATTCTGTGTAAAGATTAAGATACATGTAACATACATTTGGGTCTCCAAATGGTAAACAAGAACAGGGCTTAATGATTAAGAGGAGTAGATCTTAATCTACTCTGTTGCTCATTTGCCAGGAGGCAACTGTGTGGTTATAAAATGAGATGAGTAATAACTGGATAAATCATTAAATACATTATAAAATTTTATTAAATGTATCTCTTGTATTACTATTATAATAACCTGCTTCAATGTGGATGTTTCACAAATGTCAAAAATCAACAATGTACTCATTTTCACTGAAGTACAGGGTGGAGTTGTGTGCAGTAGAAAAAGACAGGGGAAAGAAAAACACCACCTGTTACAGGACTGATAAGCAGCCATAAACAGGCGGCCAGCGGCTCCCTGGGCCTACGTGACAAAAAAAGAAAAGGAAAAAAAGAGGGCCATTGAATTGCCCAGTCCCTCCCCTTGCCGTCAGTGTCAAAGTCTCTCAGGACTGGCTGAACAAAAACACCAAAAGTCCTGGAAAGCCATCTGGGACGCCGGGCTCCGCCTCTTAAAGAGAGAGGATCCTATTTTTCTAGTCTGTAGGGAAGTTTTTCGACATGCAGTGAAACTAGTGCTTCAGAGTGACGCCACTCGCAGAATACGCTTTCAGTCGTTTAAGTGGTTAAGATGATGAAAGGAAAACTGTGTGCTGACTATGATTTAAGGTGAATGAGGAAGTGAAGTGTGGCTCATTCTTTCCCCACAAGTTCACTGTTGGCATATAAAAACACTGTTTTCTATGATAGCTAGATAGTTTTAATTCCCTTTTGTTCAGATTCTCATTTACCGGCCTCCCCCACCTTAAGGAGCACACCTACGCCCCCCCCCCCCCCATTTACCCTAACAAGGCTCATCCATATTGAATTCCCATTGATGGTAATTTCACTGTGGCCAGTGAAAAACAGGGGTATGTAAAGTAGGTCAGCATTATTCAGGCTGTGGCCTAGAGGCCACCTGTATGCATCCACAGGATAATAACCCCCCCCTGTCTTATCAGAGAAAGCTGTATACTGCTGAGCTAATGGAGGGGCTGGCACTCGCGAAAGAGCACAGGGGGGTGGATGATCTTTCAGCCTCAGACTGAGCCACAAAGGCTGCTAGGTACAAACCCTGGAGCAGCTGGGAAAGGATCAGCTCAGCACGGCCTATTCTTAAAAACAGGGGCACGTGAGAAGAGGAGGGGGGGAGAGAGAATGGCAAACGGAAAACTAAGCAGACGAGGGTGCACTTAACCTAAAGAGTTTAACGAAACTGGGTTGTTTATTCAACGTAGCTGATCCCGAACACCAGAAATACATTAAGATTGTACTTTGGCTGGGCCGCCGGGTGTTTTCCAGCTGAAGCCGTTTCCTGGAAGCGCGTCAAATCACGTTGCTGCCGATAAAAAGGAAGAAGCGAAATCCTGCTCGCTGCAGTTACACAACCAATTGTGGTTTCAATCTGGCCACCGGGACTAATTTCCCCACTTCCCCTTGCTCGGCACAAACAACATGAGCCGGGGCACGCCGCTCTCCAGCGCGCAGACACAATGGTGGGTGATTGTGATGTTTCCAAGCACAAAAGAGCTGTGGCTGGAGACACACACACACACACACACTTAGATTACAACCAGTTATGGCATTTTAACAAAAGCGGTATCCAAACACACTTTCAAAATATATAAACCATATACTTTACTTATAATTGACATAACTGTTGTATATACCCGCGTGTGCAGTAACTACGAGGTGGGCTGGCTTTGTTTCAGTGGACTTCCCCTCTGTTTCCTCTCTGGTTACGCTTTGCTGCCTCCCCCTGTAAAAACCCCCCTCCCCCACACAGAGGCCTCACAACTGGCTCCAATCGACTCCAACTTTTTGTCTGTTTACACACACCGTCGTGGGATTGAGCTCTGGTAGACATTTTCCTGTGAAATCTAACCAATCGTGTTTCGCGTCAACATAAAAAAACAAAAAACAATATACATCACACTTCACGTGCTTCTTGTCTTTTGTTTACGCTAGGGTCGATCTATTTGACTGGAAACCGATGCTCTGCAATGTGTGTTTTTTTATTTATTTTTTTACATAAGTGTGCTCCTTATGCAAGACATGTAGGTCATATGCTGTTATATGTGCTCAGTGGACGGAGAGAGGCAGATGTATAGCAGCTTTAGAGGCCCCAGACTGGAATGTGTTTACAGCAGGAAACAAGACAATCCCCGAGCAGCGGTGTTCTGTAAAAAGACCCATAAGCTAAGCTCGTAGGTGAAACTAAGGGGAATTAATCGAGGTTTATTTTCCAGTCACGGATTTGTGGTGTTGTGTTCCACTGATTAGAGTGAACGGGATATAAGAATATGAGCTCACCTTCAAGCCACATGTTGAAAAGATAAATCATATTCTACAATACTTGAATACACGCAATAACCTTTATTGACTCACCACGGAAAAACACACAGAAGTCGCAAAATGTGATTTCTTCAATTGGGGATATTAAAAAAAAAATATATATATTTTTTACTGCTCTCTACAGTTTGGTCTGACTGCGGATGTTTTTTTTTATTAATACCCTACTTCGTCAAACGCATTACGTAATTGAGCAGCCTCTACCAGCTCACTGGGGGCAGTTGTGCTCAGTCCTCTGAGAGCTTTATCGAGCGAGGCGCACTTCCTTGTTTGTGCCAAGCGTCCCCCCCCCCCTATCAAACAAAGTGACTAACAGAACTCGCTTATTTGTCTAAAATACCCGGTTGTATCAATTTAATCGTCGACGAATGGTCTTCGATGGCTCACGGTGTGTTTATACTTGGTCGCCCCCCCTCCTCACAGATGTGCGCAAACAGTGGTGCGCGCCTGTACCGCTGATAGTGATACTTAGCGAGAACAAAGAAAGGCTTCTTCTGAGCCACTCTCAAACCCACAAGAAGCCCAATTTAAGAGCTTAATGCTAAAACAAAACCCGGGGGTAACATGTGAAAATGTAGTTCATAACACGAGGCATTTTACAGCGGTGCGGTGTGGACGGAAATAGACCGTTTTCTGGTTTTCTTACCTGACAAAATGTCCTGTAAGCTTTGGCTGAATGTTTGGACCTGTCGATCGTTTACGTGTCCTTTTACCCTCAGAAATCTCGTCAGAAATCCGACGGCGGCGTTGATCTCTGGTTTCATCGTTCCCCGGGCACAAAGGGTATGCATTGAGAAAGAGAAGAGAGGCAACGGCGACGATCCGTGCGCAGTTTGTTGTTTTTTTCTCTACGTGCTCGTCTTTCTCTCCGCTTCTGAGCAGCGATCCTTATCTGTCGGCGCTTGTTTTGTTTCTCTTGGCATTTATTTGTCGAGGTAGGGGGGAGGTTTTCTTTTTTCAGAGAGAGTCCGTGTGCTTGGACGGTTCAGTGCTGGGAGACTGACGCCTGTTGTTGGTAAATACAGGGGGTTGGTGGGGTCCCTTGGTGCCACGTCAGCCAACCCTCCCTGATTGCTTTCCTCCTCCAGAGTGAAGCTCTCCGAGTGGGGGAGCGGGTTTTTATAGCGCCCCCCCCCACACACACACAGCGCCGACACAAGCCGCTACAGCAACAACAGCTGACCAATCGCGGCCCTGCCTCCGTCTGACGAGCCACATATAGGAGGAGTGCAGCGTTCACGTCACCGCTCTGAAAATAAACAAAGGTACACAGCATGAAACGGCGCTGCGTTCACAGGCGGTCGGAAATACGGCCGGTCAAAAAAAAAAAAAAAAAAGAAAGAAAGAGAAAAGGAAACAAAAGCAAACGACAACAAAGAAAAACTTACATGATCGTGGTTGAACAAGTTGGATGTAATAATAGGAGACACCAAAACTTTGCTACTTAAGTGTAAAATGTAATCTGTAACCAATGGATGAAAGAAAATGGAGTGTAATGTAAGCATATTCAGTTACATTTAGTCTAGTTGATCCAAAAATCCAACCTGTCCATGGATGAGGAACAACAGAACATCTCAGATTGTCTTTTCACCCTCTTGTGTAATCTGGTTGTGGTCTGCAAACTAAACGGGGAGATGCAGCATTAAGTTACTATGCACCTCAGAGCTGGAATAAAAGTCCACAGTATATAAAATGTGCCCCAATTTTGACAACTCTTTGTTTTTATCTTTTTTCTTAGAAGTTACATTTTCTGTTACATTTCTTGTTGGACTTGCTTTTGTGTATGAAATGTAATACAACTATAATCTTGGTTTGCCTAAAATCTGCAATACCAATACAAAAGTAATGTGTTTTAAATTGTTTTGTGCCGCATTTAGTGGGGGTCAGTTTAAACAGCCTTCAAGGATAGATTTTGAATTGTATACATGTATCTTGATTTTATACTCAGTGTCCTCAAACATATTAGAAGGTGCTTGGTTGCTGTCGTTTTCGTCCTGTCCATTCTCCACGCAGAAAAACATTCCAACAGTTCGTCCTGGTGGCCCAGGGGCTTAACATGCTCACCAGCTGCAGACCTTTGTTTCACTTCATCCCCCATCTCCCTCCCCCATTCCGTCAGTAGTAGCAGTAGCAGTAACCTTCCTTTTTGTTGCTGTCCTGTGAAAACCATGTACCTTTCAGCCGTGATTATACGTTTTACAAATAATCCAACAGGGTATATTTAGCTTAAGAAATCTGTAGAAAATCCAAATTCATCAAATTTGGAAATACGTAAAAGTAGTACGCATTTCAAAACTGTTTCTGTTTTACACTGCAAGATCTCAATTTGGACCTAACTACATCTGGTCCCCAGATGATAGATTGTTTATGGTACTGTATGTTCAAAGTCATGATTTTATTGCTGCTTAGTTTCAAGTCAAACCGTGGTAGGCAGGCTGGAGACTAGGTGTGTATATGTGCGATAAGACAGAGACAGGAAGAGAGAGTGAGAGTGTTTACATTACGTCTAGTACGTCACCTCAGTGCATGCTTCAGTCTCGTTCTCTTTCTCAGTTTGTGTGTGTCTGTGTGTGCAGGTGAGCAGATCTGCGGGTGTTTCTTCACTTATGAAACAGGAAGAGTCTCGATCAGCTGGTGTGAACACAGGCAAGGCAACATTGTGCTAGGAAGCAATGCAATCTGCTTTCTTTTCAGAGGCCGGTCCCTACGTGCTCATTAAAATCAGTGGAAAATTACAGGCTGCTGTGCTTTGTTTGTTGCAGACACAGCCTCGATGACCCGCTGAATGATCCAATCATGGTGCAATCAAACAGACCAGGGCCACACTGATTGGCTCAAACACTGACCTAAAGGTAGACAGAAAAGCACACAAAATGTAGACGTGTATATATGCATGTGTGCTCAAAACACACAGACTGACATGATGCCCCAGAGTGTGAGTTTTGACTGCTACTTCACACACACATTTGTGTCCTGTACACTCTGTAGGTTTTGCTATGGAGAACATGAAATATGGGAAACTATAAGGTTATCTGAATTAAACCATCCACTAAGTAAAATATTTATTTTATAACTGTGATTTTGAGAAGAAAATATGTCCAATAATGAGATGATTGGACTGGTTTTTTTTACACCCCACTCTTGACTGGCCTCTTGATAACCGCTGCCACGAAAACTGACTCGCTTCCTGGTCATGTTAAAGAAAGGTCTTCTCATGTGCACAGGCAGATCTGTACACGTTCACACCTCTCCACAACACAATAGTCACAGTTTCACCCACAGTTACGCACCACCATGCTATTTTATGAAACAGTGGAGAGTTTCGGTGTGTTACAGAAGGCCTGGACATTTCTATTTTACAGGCGTAAACTAACACACGTGTTACATTTGCACACAGTTTCACACATTTTCCACAAATCACATCTGTTTAACTTTATCTGGAGATCTTCACATGTCAGCTGTGACTTTTCACATTACTCCGACATTCCTCTTCTGATATTCACAGCAGTGGAGTGAAATATCTTCTAGACCAGGCAAAGTACCACTGACCCACTACACCGTAATGTTCAAGATAGTCTACCATATGATTGGGAGATTGGGGGCTTTAAAGATGCAGTTGGTGTTTTTCTACTGTTTGTCTCCTTTCCTTTGTTCTGTTTCTTGATCTGCTGTGTTGTGTTTAAAGCTGGATGGAACAATTATCTTTTTACACCCACCTATTGTGTCTACACGGGTTGAGTGTTTGTTTATCAAAAAAATGATTTTGAGTGAAATATCACTTTAACTGTAATATGATCAGATGACACACGTTGGCATCAGTGTGGGGAGATGATTCATAAACACCACACAGTAGTAGCCTCTGGAGGAAGTCAGTTTCTGTTCCAATTACTCCTGCTGGATTTTCCTCCTTGGAGTGCAGCAGCAGCAGCAACAGCAGCAGTGGAGCAAGCAGAAGATTTGCAAGGAAGCACGAGAGCACACATCTGTACGGCACACACAACTGTGGTCGGGCAAACGCCTCATTACTGTTAGTGTGCGGGGGTGTGGGGTTGAGATTTGGCAGCTCGGCAGGGGAGATAAAAGTCAAATAGGATAAAAGAGAAAGAGAAAGAAAGTACATGCAACAACAGAGCGAGCTTGTGACAAATAATTAATCATAGAAAACATAGAAATATTGTGGACACAGGGCACCTGTAACAGATACAAACCAAGTGTCCTGTACTACTGGTTGTTATTAATGTGAGGGCCACAAGTAAAATATGGCCCTGGTTGTTGCCAGACATGGGTGGGGTATCCTGTCGTTATGTCGGGCCCTCCGTTAGACTAATGAATGGAGGCTTTTATCTTGAAAACACACATGAACTACAGTGGGGGAAAGAATGTCAGATCGGGAATGAAGAGAGAGACCGTGGCTGCTCGCTAGAGTGGGCAGAGTTTTCCAAACACGTTTTTGTTTCACGGTGGTGAACTCACACTGTATATGTACATGCACAAAGGCATCAACATCTGCGGGTCGTACAAAAGCTAGACCAACATAGGCAGCATTCATCCCGACTAAACACACACACATTGACTAACATTCCCCTAAGATAATAACCTGTCTCTTTGGGCAGGTCCCTAACCCTAACCCTTGTTAGACTAGAAGAAATAATAAAAGTATTTTTACAAATTGAAAACAATAAAATGTGTCTTTGTTCACTTTGGGGCTTTGATGATACAGTCTTATTGATCTGGTATGATGCTGGCTAATGTTAGCTAAAGTTAGCAAACTTGAGGTAGATGTACTAATGAATCAGGACTTAATGGTGGCTAATGTTAGCAAACTTTACATAGATGTTTTATAAAAGGCGTTACTGAATCAGAACTTTTTGACTATCATAATGATTAGTAGCTTATGGTGGCTACTCATAGCTAATATAAGCAAACTTTAGGTATACGTTGCTGTATACTGACAGTACTGAGTGAGGACTTTATGGCTCTATTTGGTATGACTAGTGGCTTATGGTGGCTAATTTTAGCTAACAGTAGTAAATAGAGGACGTGGCATAAATTACATTACATAGTCAAAAGTTCATGACTCCTTTACTTGTGCTACTTTTACAGAAGGTCTTGGCATTTACTTTACCTCATACTTGTCAATCCTGACTGCAGATTTCAGCAAAAGTTAAGTAAATGTACTTGATGATACTTTTGTGACGTATAAAATGTTGTAAATGCATGCATGTATAAATGTTGTATAAATGTAGGACTTTAACTGAAGTGTTTTTA
Organism: Nannoperca australis; assembly: GCA_036023655.1. Classification (NCBI taxonomy): domain Eukaryota; kingdom Metazoa; phylum Chordata; class Actinopteri; order Centrarchiformes; family Percichthyidae; genus Nannoperca; species Nannoperca australis. The sequence goes on from JAVQJD010075485.1 coordinate 8,008, forward strand.
CATTGTGGCATTGTTACTACTACCTTTACGTCTTTATACTTTTTCTTCTACAGTACAAAAGACTACCTTAATAAATGTAATACCCAACATTATAACAACCAACATAAAAAAAACACTCACACAGAACAACTTGTGGATTGCCACTCCAAGAATGCAAAATGGCAAACTAAATGGAAATGTAGCTCTCAAACATGAGTGATGTCATTGTGCTGTGACTGTATGGGTGTGTCTCAGATGGGGTAATCAGCTTTCTCAAGTTGGAGAAACTCTCTATGCCCTTCCCACTTTGATGCTCAGCCACCAGGAAGAGACTCATCTGAGAAAACAACAAACTTTCCATGATGTGTTGATGTTAATTTAAAGAAGAAGCTGTCCCAGCCTCCCTTACTGCTAGACTGTTGCTCTGTGTGCTGTGGCTTGGCCTTGACTTGTTCACAAAAACGGAGCAACGTGCACACTAGATGCCTCAGGAACCCTTTTTTCCCTCAAATGCTTTCCTGTAATATAGTTTTTTTTCTACTTCAGATTCAGCTTAACTCTCTCTGCACTTACTTAATTCATTTTAAGGGTTTAAGACCAGATGGATCCTCCAAGCAAAGATGCCCTGGAATAAGCTCTATATGTTTTTTTCTGTAGCTATATACCATTATTCTTGTTCACACTTATAGTTCTCCCGAACATCTTGAGTTATTCACGTTCTAAGCTTGGGAAGACAAAATGCGCAGCATGCACCAGCTTTATGTTGGAAGGATTAAACTTGTCTGTAGCTGTACATATTGATGTACAAATTGTTCAGTTCCTTTTTCCACTAATGCCAAGTGACTCAGTTCCTCAGTATTCTGAAGCCCATGACAAGAAGGGAGGACTCATAAACGGTGTCTTTACACGTTACAGTTGAACAATATTAACCATGTGTAGCGTGTGTGTACGCCTCTGTGTGTCTGTGTGTATTTATAGGAGTGACATTTGAGATGGTGAGGGGCTCGCCAGGACCAGTCAAGTCCAGTTTTGGAAGATGATACCCAAAAGTTCCCTTCAACACCTTTTTTGTGAATCACAGGTAAGATGTAAGTGACATGAACAGCTTAAATAGTACGTTTGTAAATTTAAATTTAAAACTATTGCTTAAGCTTATATGGTGTCATGGTTTAAATATCCTACCAGCACTTACTTATGTTCAAACCTTGCCATATTCAAGTTGTCTGGGCTCCAAACTGCAAGACCATGGTGTAAGATACACCTGCTTAGCTGCATATAACCTATTTGCTGATGATCTGCATCACCTTGTATGGATGTTCAGCTTGTGCCATTGCATAATAATAAAGGCCTTATTTCTCCTGTACCACCAGAACAAGATCCAGACACTGAACACGGTGCCCTTAAAGGAATACTCCACCGAAAATGGATGAATTGAGGATTAAATAGGCACTGCCTGTACCCTTGAAGGATGTCTCTGAAAAGCAAAAAACATCTCCAAACACTATTAGAAACATGTCAAACCACTTTTAGCTTTAGCTCTAGGGAAGGCAATGTTGGTCTATTGGTTGGTCAACAACTACAGACGGAAATATCTTAACAACTATTGGAAGGATTTGCTATGAATTCACTAGGATGAATTGTATTCAATCATCTGCCAGATTATTTGAGCATTTAAAGAGATGTAACCCTGTTTAAGGGTTGTATAATTTCTGTAAATGTTGTATGTTGTGTGCGGATCAGTGCAGAGAGAGTGTACATGCTGGCTGTTGTGTATGTGGCATATTGCATGTGGCACGATGTTGTTCTCGTGCAGTGACTTACTGACTTTCCCTGGTGGAATGGCCAAGTTTCAATGCCCTACAGCGTAATCATTTTATACACACACACACACACACACACATTGCAACACAGGCAGCCTGAGTTGGCCACATAGCACAGTGTCTGACTGCAGCACATTTGTGTGAGATATAAATATGTAACATTTGCTGAATATTACATACATGTTCTTCTCACTTTTTCTGGGACAGTCTTCACACATACTGAATGTAACTCTGCTGTGTGAGAAACTAGACTGCAGCATCCTATGTGCTGCAGCTCAGAGATTATTGCCATATTATATTGTTCCCTAAGTGAATATTTAATCTTGACATAACTCTTCCTGAGTGAATATGGAGGCTCTGAATTAAGCATAAAAAAAACGCATAATGTGTTCATAATGTATTTCCCAAAATGTTGAACTATTCCTTTTGAAAAACATATTTTTTTTACATAACATATTTTTTTTACATAACCACATGATCTCAAGAGAGTGTAGAAAAACAAAATCAACTTAATTCAGAGTCATGTTCATTTTCACTGCTCTGTGTACTCCGTCTGACATATAACAGTATTGCTCACAGTATAACTTCAAAGACCTCTAGAAAGTGTATGATAACCTTATAATTCAGTTAGATAAGAAGGAGCACACGCAGGCAAACACAGATTTTATCATCGGCTCCAGTAAGTACTGTGTCTCAACTTGGAGGAAATATTGCCACCCTGTCTCAGATCTAATAATGAGAGAGAGAGAGAGAGAGAGAGCAAGAGTGTACATGTGTGAGCGAGAGTCAGTGACTCTGCTACCTAAAGCCCTCAACATGACTCACGCTCTAAACAGCTTCAAACAGCTTTGGATCAAATCCAGTCTGGGCCCACGCAAGCTGTCATTTCACCGCGAGCTGCTATTCATGACACTAGCTATAGTTTCATAGGGCATGGCCATAAGTGTATACGAGCTAAACCCAAAGTGTATAGCTCTCCGACATCTGCAGAGATATAAACACGGCAGAGACTCCAAACATGCAACAGGGGCTATGGTGACCAGATGCTAAAATATCTCATTGTGACTCACGGGTTTGTTCGATTTTCCATGCTTTATCAGTGCAGCTGCTGTCATGAAGGTCGGGTTTGTCTATAAGATAGAGGCTCTCATACACTTGTAGACAGTATCAGTCCTGCATGCAGGGCACTGAGTTACAATGCTCCCTCTCTCACCAATAAAATACCAAGCATATATCTCATATCTCAACCTCAGTATACCTCAACACCACAGCACTGAGAAGTATAGCTATCCTCACTACAATTGGTGACAACATATAATTAAAGGTTAATCGTGGACATAACTTTTTGACACTTATGTGAGCTGATAAGCCAGCGGCTGCCTGTCACATCACTTTGAATAAAACTTGAATAAAAATAAATTATGTTTATGGTTGATTTTATTGAGTTAGCTGAGACAGGCAAACATTAACTGGGATCAAAGAAGTGAAAGCACACACGTCAGCATGGAAGCATGATAAGAGGGAGATATATCTGATTTGGCATTAAGATTTAACAGAAACTCCAAAGTTGCAGAAATGTCGTTGTGTGGAGGATACAGTGCTCATGCATAGGAATCAGTGTCCGTCGTGGTTTCCCAAAGCTTTGCCCCTTGCCAGGAAAAGACAACATGTATTGACTGCTACTGTATTTGCCTCTCCTCTTGTTTTAACCATTTAATCGCCTCTTATATACAAATGAAATGATGAAATCGTCCTCAACACTAGTTACTTAAAGCCTGATATTCCTTATTCCTCTTTGCCATAGGCATCCACTGTTGTCAAAACAGATCATACTTCACCATATAAAAGTTATGGCTATTTGTGGTTGACTCAGTGTCAGGAGCCATGCCAGGGCATGTAGAGGACCTGCCAGACCGATGATTAGTCTGTGTGATAGCTAGGGTTGAAGTGGGTGGTGAATGAGAATAAAGCCAACCATCTCAAATTTCACTTAAATCCTGTGTGGCCGTGTTCCGGATTCTGGAAGATAGAAAAATGTATTATGTCTAGATATATTTTCCTATTCTTCAAGTAAACTTAGGTTGACTTTGGCATGTGTGTGTGTGTGTGTGTGTGTGTGTGTGTGTGTGTGTGTGTGTGTGTGTGTGTGTGTGTG
>JAVQJD010075491.1:0-24808 GCA_036023655.1 Nannoperca australis
TAAATTTTCCCAGTCGAGTTTATACATGTGGCTCATTTAGAACTGTTAGGTCTTGTGAGTGTGCATCAAAACACAAATGACGTGCAGAAACGTAAGCGAGGCCAAGCTGTGGCTTCAGATTTTCCAGCCCCTCTTGTTTTAAAAAGCATCTGAATGTAGTTAATGAGTCAGGATTTGAATCCAAAGCAGATCTGGTGAAAACAGCGGGTCTTTTCTAATCCCCCGAGCGGGAGTTTCACCTTCCTCTCTTTTCTCTAAATTAATGCTTTTATCTCAAACAAATAAACTTGAAACAGAGGGGATGTCCTGGCCGTCAGAGCACAAGAATGCACAAAGCTCTGTCTGCGTTGACCTTTTAACTCTCCTCTCACATTCCTTAATCCGGGGGCAATGTTTTGTCATCATAATTCCCCGTGTTACTATATGCCAGGGTAATTCCTTCACCGGCATGTGAACAGGCCCGGCTTTTGTGGGTGGAGAGTAAATGTTAGGCTGTCTCCTCTCCTTCTCTCCCACAGCCTCTTTTATTTTTTTTTTCTTCTCCCCCTCCAAGTCTGCTTTGGGTGCTATAATAGTATCTCAACTGACAGCATTCCTGCAAGAGGGCACGGCCCGGATGACGACAGCTTTTGGGAGGTTGGAGGGCGGTTGGGGGGGTTTTCTTCTCTCTCCACTTGCAGACCTGATGATGCCACACCTTCTCTGCTGTCTGCACCTAAAACCACACCCTCCGTCAGGCCAGTTCCACCCTCAGGAGTCAGTCATGCCCCCCCCCCTCTTTTTATGGATATATGTTGACAGATTTATTGTTAAGCAGCTTAATTTGAGGCTGAATTATGATTGCCGTGGTGGCGAGAGGATTTATCCGTCGTGCGCTGTCAGATTTGACAGAAAGATGCTTGTGGATTTGTGTGCTGTAGCCCAAAGTGACACATCTTGTATGCGTCATGTCACTGCAGACCAAGTGTTTCAAGTGTTGTAGACTTTCCTACATCCCAGGCAGCCATTTTTACAAAAAGTGAACATCCATACTTGAAACTTGATTGAGAAACATAATCTTTCACAGTGAACATTTAGTTTATGTTAGCAGTGAGAGTTTTGAAAATCCTGCCGTGGTGGTGCATTCAAGGACATCCAAGAAACTTCAGACCCGGCTGCCAAAAAGTGAAATCTTTTTTCAGAAGTTAAGAAATTGAAACTGAGAATAAATGATGTACTTTCTTTGTTGTTTTCTGTATTTCAAGTCCCAGTGACGTGTGTTGCTGCTGTATTATGCGTATTACCAAGTGATAAAAATGTAAAATTGACAAAAAAGGTCAACATTTTCACTGTGATGAATTGCTTAAATCACACAAGTTTAGTGCCTCAGCAAGTAGATTTTAACACTGCTGTGAAATAACTGGAAACCAACTTTATTGTGGTTTTAATGACCAGCTGTAAAAAATCTGTATAATTTGCAGTCAGTGGGTTAAACATGCAAAGAATCATCAATACGACCCTATAAGACCGGGAGAAGATGTTCGTCTTCAGTCATTGTCTGTACACGCTGTCTTGACGTCATTAAAAGGCATCATACTATGTGTTTCACATGGTAGTTTCAGTTTACATCGTGTGAACGGTGCAGAAAAGTGCTTTTGCCTTTTATTTATTTATTTTTTTCCCCCTGACGACAGTTGAAAGCTGAGAAAAACCTCTTTGTTATGTGCTTGTCTCTAAGGTGCAGAAGCAGGTCCACCCAACCCTCATGGCGAAGGAGGACGCCCTGCAGCACATTGAGGAGCTGATCCTGCAGCTGCTCAACATGCTGTGCGTGGCCCAGCCTCGCTCAGTGCAGGACGTAGAGGTAAGGCATCTACATATACATTTATAATGTGTGGTAAAATTAACAAAATGCGTTGGCGTGGAAGCTGAGATTCAGCTTAACTGTCACTTTATTTTTATATTTTTTTGTCCTAAAATGTTAGTTAGGAAACGCATGCTACCACAGCATCATTCCACACAACTAATTAAATACGTTCAATCATCTTAATGCTTCCAAATTTATCAAGAGAATCATTTCCGTCTTTCCAGGAACGGGTCCAGAAAACCTTTCCCCACCCTATAGATAAGTGGGCGATCGCCGACGCCCAGTCAGCTATTGAGAAACGCAGGAGGAGAAACCCCTTGCTTCTCCCTGTGGACAAGATACACCCACTGCTTAAGGTAAAGACAGTCTCTCCATCAATCACGTAAAGCTTCGCACTCTTCATTTTTTATTTCATTATGTAACAACTTGGGGAGAATGAAAGTTTAAGATAGTAATTTACGCTTGCTAAAGTAGGAAGCTCGAAAGGCATGTTTAAGTTAACGTATTCTCCCACACTGACGAGCGTTCGCTTCACTGCGCTCAGATAACATCAGGCTAACGGGAGCATCCACCAGAGGCGGCGACTGTGTAGTACAGCACAGGTTCGCTGAGTCTGGCCGGGTCAGCTTTCTTCATTAGAGCTAGAGAGTATTACAGTAAATGTATCCTCTGAACGCACTGTAAGAGTTATTTTGAACCCTTGTCTAATACTTCATATGTTTTTATTCTGCTTATTTTCCAACAGGAGGTTTTGGGTTATAAAGTGGACTACCATGTCTCCCTGTACATCGTGGCAGTGCTTGAATACATATCGGCAGACATACTGAAACTAGCGGGCAACTATGTCGGCAACATTCGGCACTATGAAATCAGCCAGCAGGACATCAAGGTGTCCATGTGCGCCGACAAGGTGAGTATTTGTGAGGAGAGAGGAAAGTACAGCACCCAGTTTGATCGATGCGGGTTCAAGGAACAGCTTTGACTCGGATCGCGTCGTCTGTTTTCAGGTGCTGATGGACATGTTTGACCAGGAGGAGGACATCGGCTTGATGTCTCAGTGCACAGAGGAGCCGTCGTCCTCCGGGGAGCTCACGTACGACGACCTGGTGAGGCTTGAAATCGCGGAGGAGCGGCAGTACCTGCGAGAGCTCGATCTCATCATCAAAGTGTTCCGACAGCACTTCGTGTCCAACCCCCAAATCTTCACGTCTCCGGTGAGAAAGACTTTCCCAGTTAAACTGTCAAAATCCCAATATTGTTTATCTCTCGTTTGGAGTTTGATCAAAGGTGGAGATTAATCAGAGCCGTCGCTCGTGTAAACCTGCTAGAATACTAGTAAACTAATCATTGCCCTCCTCTTTTCACACCGTTTCTTTCCATGTGCTGAAAAGGGGTTTCACCAGCCACTAAGACCACTAGTTGGCGCTGTGAGCAGCAGTCGTCTTTATCTGGATAGACGTTAGTTTGTAAAACACAAATGTCTGTATATTTCCATAGTTTCTGGTGCATTACAACACTTGAATGGTTGAAACAACCACAGGAAATGGTGAAAGGGCAGCAAGGCTAGCTAACAAAAGCTTGAATTGTCACCCAATAAATGTTATCTTAAAAAATATTTTTTATCGGCGATACTGTTTGAAACATTTTGAGGATAAAGAGGAGAGTTTTCATCTCACTGACAACACTTGATAAAGGAGAGCAGATCAGAAACGGCTAAGGTTTTACAGCTGCTCAGCAGTGTTTCTCAGATATTTGTATCATGTAGTAATACACCACATAAGAAACTGTGTATTAAAAGTGTAAAATAATGGCAGCTCCACAATGTTGTTATTAGATTAAAAAGAAAACCAATAACCTCTTGTAAAACGACCCAACAGATGTATTCACCTAAAGGTGCCGGACGCTAATGAAAGGTACAAAGACTCTGAACACAGTCACCGCGGCCGGCTTACTCTAAAGCCAGATTATAAACAAACAGTCAAGTTTCCAGCTGGATTCTGTAAACCTAATTAGCCATTTCAGCCAAATCCAGGATAAGACCTTATTAAAGCTTACAAGTGAAACTCCATAATCAGATAACTGGTAATCAGCATCGAGAAGCAAATAGAAACACCCAAACAGATTTTTCAGTGTGGATTTATGTTATTAAACCTGAAGACGACTTGACAGTTGTAGTTTTCCTCTGTCCCTTTTTTAAAAATATTGCTTTGATACGACTTTTCATGAGAAATTGAAACTTCTCGGCACGAGGTTCCTCTCCACACTGCAGACAGAACCAAATATACTCTCAAATTATCCGAGATTAAAGACATTTAATTGTCGTAAATGACGAAAAGACGTGTGTCTTTTCTGACGGATGACAGTCAGAGCAATCATCCTGTATGTGGAAGTGCACATTCTCGAGTCTTGGCACAGCCATTATGTCCGTGCCTGATATAAAAGGCTCCAACGATTTGTTTTTGTATCTTCTCCTGAGGCACCACCCATGTTGTCTGGACTCCTCCAGTAAACAGCACGTTAAGTAGGCATTCATATCTACCTCAGAGTTAACCAAGGGAACGAATTGCTAATTACATTGTGTCTAATATGGCAATTAAGTGCTCTACATTCTCTAAAAAAAAAAAAAAGAGAGAGGGGAAAAAGTAGGGGTATGGAGTTGAACAGTGCGTCTATGAGTTGAGAAGAAGTGAATGGAAAGTTGAGTTTAATGGGTCGCTGCGGCTTTGCATATTTTGGGTTGGGTAATTTGTGGTATCATTTGGGTGAGGAGGATAAACCTTTGTGAGGCCCAGTGGAATGCAGAACATGTAATTATGTTGAGACAGGAACAACATCTGCAGCCCTCGCAAAAATAACCCCAATTATGTCTGTCGAAACGCAGCATAATCTGAAATGACTTGGGAGATGTCAAGAAAGTGTTACGGCCAAATAATGACAGGACCTGAACTTCTATTCAGACGTTAGCAGTCAACAATCGCTCTGTGCTGTTTCAGGCTCCTCGTCTGCTTCAGTAATGATTTCCTCGGGCAAATTGAGCTTGTTGTTATCGTTTAAAAGCTCATTTGCACTGCTGTTTTTATTTTTTATTTTTTTAGCTTTTTTTTTTAATTTACCCAAGAGAGGTAGGCCGAGAATGGAAGCACTTTCAGCTTCAAGTGTGTTTACGTGCACTGAAGTAACCTGGTTGTTGTCGGTTTCCTGTGGTAAGATGAGCCATGGGTTTTAAAGTACCGTAACCGCCTCCACGAGCTGCAGCTGGATTAAGGATTCAGGCTAGCCTTTCATCAGCTTGCCTCGTGTTGCGTTGCTGTGCAGGACGTGGAGGTGATCTTCAGTAACATCCTGGACATCCACGAGCTGACGGTGAAGCTGCTCGGACTGATCGAGGACGCCGTGGAGATGACGGCCGACGGCAGCCCTCATCCGCTGGTGGGCAGCTGCTTTGAAGATCTAGCAGAGGTATGACGCTTTTCTGACACGAAAACTTTAAATCTCACTAGTCCCTCCCACTTATTCCAATGCGAATTGCCAAGTGTATAAAATGTGTGAAAATGTTGACGAGGGAGGTTTAGATTTTATTTATTATTTATTGGTGGGGGTCATGTGAGGGTAAAAAACAGCAATGGCACCAAACTCATACTTATAGAGCGGAGTTACATTCCTGAGCTAAAAAGATGCATGTGGTAGTAATTAATATATGGCTTGCACTTGATTAATGAAGTAAATGTTCCCATTAGTATGACTGCATTTGAATGCATCATTTTGATTAGATAATAACAAACTAAATATGTACATTTTGTGTTAAATCTGTCAAACAGGTGACGTTATACCTTTTAATAGCAACAAAACAAGGAAACTCAAGTCCTAGATTTTCTTCCAACCACATACTAAACTCCCAAACCACCTCATGCATAGAGAGAAAACCTTTAGAGAATGATATATAAATGTAAGGCTCGCCCAAGGTGACAAACACTTTTACTGTGTTTGCAGCATTTGCTAGGCGGATTCTATTAAGCACAGTGCTAAATAATGTACCTTTTATAGCTCACACACTGATACTCGTTTAAATACAAGCATCTAATGTTTAGCATGTGATATTAGCTTGTGTCTGAGCGTCCTTATCCTTGTCGTCGGTGACACAGGTGTCCACGTTTAACTCCTGAGTTCTTCTCTCCATGTCTGCAGGAGCAGGCGTTTGACCCATACGAGACCCTGTCTCAGGATATCCTCAGCAAGGATTTCCACGAGCACTTCAACAACCTGATGGCACGGACGACTGCCGGCCAACACTTCCAGGCAAGACGTTCAAATCGGCCTCAGAGAAGCCGTTTGACATGTGAAAATGACTTGACAACTTACAGATCTGGGCACTGTTGGGATATAATTTAGAGAAAAGTGGAAGGAAAGCAGTATTCTGCTCATGATGTTCCACATTTTGGGATATGCCACTTGAAAAAGGTCGTACAGTCGTAGTAAAATACAGATGTATATAAAAACATCAAATTAACACATTTTCAAATAGAAAATCTGTACAAACACAAACATTAACAATGTGTGATTGGAAGGAACTTATCACTTCTCCCGTTTGATAAATGGTTGATATTAAGGGATTATTAAGACCATAATATTTTTGTATTAAAGTTTGTGTCATTGTTGCTGGGTGGTTTAATTTTAATTTTAATTTTGATCAGATGGTCTCAAAGGTTCACAGCCGTTACATCTACCTTTCCAATATTTAAAACTGGAAAGAAAAATGGGTTTGTTTTTAATTTGAAGTGAAAAGTGAAAGTATTACGTGTGTGTTGAATATTTAGTTCCAGTTTTGCTTTGGAGTCAACCTGGTGGAATTCGTCCCGCTATCGTTTGAGGGCATGCCATGACATATTCAGCGTCCTGTGTACAGTTTATTCACTGCTGCCGCATTGTTTTATTTGGACATTCCTCACAAGAATAGCATTGAATTATGCTCAGCGGGGTGCAGTCTGGCAGCCTTTGAAGATGAAATATGTGCTGGTGTTTTCTCAGGCCCAATGACCGCCGAGTCCGACCGTTCACATGAAGCGCCGTCAGAGCTGCAAACCCGCAGCAGCATTAACACACGAGCTGGTGTTGTCTGCCGTCCTCTTCAAGGTTTCGAACACCAATCTGCCATTTTGTTGAGCGGATATAAGATTTATTTGAACAGACCCGCCGTCCGTCTCCCTGCTCCACTAGTGTTGCAGTAAACGCTGCCGCTGAGTGACCTTCCCGCAGCCCTGCTGTACCTCAGGTTGAGGCCTCGCTGTGTTTACCCTCAGACCACCAGCCTAACCCCAGTTAGATCAACACCGATGGCACTGTCCTCTGATTACCCACACCCAGTGTTTATTTTCATATACTCATTGTATGAGAGTGGGGGAAAGGGCACAGGAGGTGAAAATAAAGCTTTTATTTTTGCTCTTTATTGATAGCACCACGGTATTCATTTAAAAACACCTTGCATTGTTTCACTTGCTATTTTTCTTAAAAGCCTTAGCAGCCTATAATGGGCATGTTGACTCAGCCTGGCTCAACATGCCTAAGAAAAACAATAAAATAAAGCATTGAATCTATTTGGGCCCTAAATCTGAAACAAACCCTCATGTTTTAATATTAAAACATGTTCATTGTATTTGTACGATAGTAATTATAGTTATTGATACTCAAGTGACATCTTGAAATAACTTGTTTTGTCCGACCAACAGTCCAAAGAGCAAACATTTAATATCATTATTTCCAATTGAACAGGGGAGATCTGTGTCAGTGGACTGCCCAAATAAATGACCTATATAAGAAAGATCATGCTAACAGGTTGCTAATATCAAACAAGAATGTTTTACTTCCATAAACATTTTGTGTTAAAGCTGCATCCATAAAGGGACGTTGGATCTCTAAGTGATATTAAATGAGGAATCTCACCGACAAAGCTCAGCATTAAAATCATAATCGGCTGAGTAATCAATTAGTTAACTAATTATTTCAGCTTTACAGTCCACAGATTCTGGTTCAGCCTGGTCAATAGTGATATTTTTTGTGGTGCGTGTGTGTGTGTTCGTCAGCAGCGGTCCCAGGGGCAGATGGTGTAATGGTGTGTCTCCACCAGCTCTCCCCTAAAACACCACCCCTTTTTGTTTTAGTTTTTTAAATCCAACTGTTTCTGCACCGCGGGCTGATCTTATTTTAGCATTTCTCACTTTGTGTTCCATTTCTGACCCGGTGGCTGTTCGTCCCCACGTCTCTCCACCTTATTTGTGCAACATGAACCATTATAATGGAGGCTTCTGTCCACCGGGTATAAATGCACACACATGAGTTTGCTGCTGTAATGGGGATCGAACCCCCGGCAGGGGCGTCATTAGTGCTTCTGCTCTGCCTCTTCAGCTTTTGTCTCATTGCATGAACTTCATCTTTCTCACTCCATCCTTCTTGACTTTCTCCCTCCCTCCCTGCTCTCTGTCAGATAGATGTGTCTGTCGAGCACTCAGCCCCTGCACTCTGCAGCGTCTGGTATTGTGGGTAAATTACATCGCCTTTTAAAAATAGAACAGGCAGCCACACTGCGGGCCATTTTTCTCCCAGGGAGGCGGGATGCGGGTGACCCGAGGCGCATTTCATGTTAAATAAGCTGTGAATTAAGACGGCAAAAGACTGCGACACGGGTTCAAGTAGCCCTGTAGCTCTGTGGAAAGGGAACATGTTGTTCTTGTAGTCGTTCTGCACTGTTCACTTGTTATATTTAGGCTGCTGCCACCGTGATGCACGCTTGTTTTTACACGTTATCCAACACAATATGAACTTTATTTCTACTTTATCTGCTCATATCAAATGTGTCGGATGAAGCTGAAATCCCTTTTGAAATGTATGTAGTTTGTTGTTGAGCTGGATTTTTAAGCAGATATAGCAGATCAATATTTAAAAGTAAATAAGACACATAAAAAAGCTTTTTCTTTTACATGAACAGCATTTTGTGGCACGGATAACTAACGTTTTAAACATATTTTAATATTAATATGTTGCACATCCAAAAATCATTCTTTTAAAGGAATAGTTTGAAGTTTTGGGAAATGTTCTGATTCTTGTCCAGAGTTAGATGAGAAGATCAGTGTCTGCTATTCATGTTAAGCTGGAGCCGATAGCCAATTAGCTTAGCATAAAAACTGGAATCCAAGTTTAGCACCATCTTGGACGTTTTAGAAACCCTGTCGGCATGTTTCAAAAACAAACTCTTACTCCACTTGTATAAAGGGAGCACTTGATTTGATGCACCAAAGCACACACCTAAATTGGCAGTGCTGATTATGATGCATCTGAATGTGTAGCCCCAGTACACGCAGACCATGTGTAAACCTGCAGGATGCTGACACATCGATAACATGATCAGAACCTGGGGCATTGTTCCCTCGGCCGTCTGTCTACTTGCGTCAGGCAGCTGATGTCTTTCTTTTCCAGGCACACAGGCCCCCCCTCCACACACACACACACACACACAGAGACAGCATGGCCGCTGCTGTGGAGTCTGAGTAGTAGCATATTGATTCTGAGTCGTCTATCAGGGGAACAGGAGATTTAAATGGATACTATGACGGCCTCCTCTCCGGTTACCCTGAGGCCTTACTCAGTCAAGCGCTTCTCCTTCCCTCCCTCCGTCCTCCATCACTCGTCACCCTGTAGCCTCTTTTGTAATCATGTTCAGATTTAATGTCTGAAACACACATTTTAACTGTCCTTTCTTTCACAGTTCTCTTCTTTCTATTATTTGTGAATTTTGTCAGTTTTTTGTAGGAGGAATATGCCTTTTTTCAGTTCTGAATTGCTGTATTTTGTGGTTATTTTGCATTGTGCCAGCCAGAACTGGCATCATGGTATATCTTAATAATTCAATTCAATTTTATTTATATAGCGCCATATCATAACAAAGTTATCTCAATCTCAATATCTAATGGCTTCTACTGCCTTTGTAACACAAAGCACACCCAGCCATCCAGCCGACACTTCTTTGGAATTGAAAATGAAAGTTAAAGTTAAGAGTTTTGTTGAAGTTTCATGTAAATTGTTTTTATTTAATGCAGTTTGTGTCTTGGATGAGAATAGACATTTGTTTGAGTTGTCAAGCTAATAAATCCCAGAGTTTCTGGCTTTTATCTCTCCATCACATGCTGGTTGCGTCAAATCTGTAAATATTAGTGTCTCACGGATTCATCACTAACTGTTTTTATGTGCGTTTGTGTCTCCAGTTATTTGCAGATGGCTTCAAAGAGGCAGTCCAGTATGTCCTTCCACAGCTGATGATGGTCCCAGTATACCACTGTATGCACTACTTTGAGCTACTACAGGTATGTGCTGACACGTGGACACTTCTAATCAAAGACAGGACTGGTTTTCACTATATTTTCGGGAGAAATTGTCTAAAAATGTAGTTTTTTTGTTTTGCTGATCACAACCCTGGTTAGTGGTTAAAAATAAACATACTAAATTGGCATCAAGATGTTGGTTTGAGAAGCTTAAGGAACTAGCACTGTGGCCTATTTGATGCTTGGTTAGACATTAGCTACATCATATGTCTATGAATATTGTCTAAATATCGCAACACTGAATTTAAGCTGAGCTTTTCATTGCAAGGTTTACAACGAAGCTCTTTCTTTATCTTTTTATGTCTCGTTGGTATTATTTTCTGTACCTGCTGTTAAAATGTAACTCTTGGTTTTCAGCACTGTTCTATTATTGTAATGCAGCTCTGATGTTTCATTTTCTGGCATTTCTCTTCAGCAACTTCAGGATCGCAGTCAAGACCAAGATGACAGAGAGTGTCTGAAACAGGCGATCACAGCGCTGCTCAACCTGCAGTGTAGCGTGGAGCGCATCTATGCCAAGCACCAGCCTCGCCGTAAACCCGGGTACGCCTCCTGTGCTAGCATTTATAATGATTAAAATTCACCTACGTGATTGCCCAAATGGCAGAAATGAGTTTGCATGTTGTGTCATGAACCTGTTGGCACACAGCAGCTGCGCGTGTTCATTTAGTTGTGATATTTCAGTGGTTTAATGTGTTGAATGGTTAATGATTTGCGCAGTGAGCTCTTTAGTTTTCTGACTCGAAGCTTGACTCCTCTCTCACAGTGAGCCCATGTACCGCCTGTACAGCAGGCAGGTTCGTAGCAAACAACTAGCCATCAAGCGCATGAACGAGATCCAGAAGAGCATCGACGGCTGGGAGGGCAAAGACATCGGTCAGTGCTGCAGCGAATTTATTCTGGAGGGGCCGCTTTTACGCGCTGGCGCCAAGCACGAGAGACACAACTTCCTGTTCGACGGCCTCATGATAAGCTGCAAGGCCAATCAGAGTTCACGGCTCCCGGGTTCGGGCAGCGGGGCGGAGTACCGTCTGAAGGAGAAGTTCGTGCTGAGGAAGATCCGCATCGTGGACCGCTGCGGATCTGCGGAGCTGCGGCACGCCTTTGAACTGGTAGGAAAAGACGAGAACTGCGCGGTTTTCTGTGCACGGACAGCAGAGGAGAAGGCGTCGTGGATGGCGGCGCTGGTGACTCTGCAGTACCGCTCCACTTTGGATCGCATGTTGGACACAGTGCTGCAGCACGAGGAACAGGCGCACCCTCTCAGGCTGCCGTCCCCGGAGGTTTACCGCTTTGCCGTGCAGGACTCCGAGGAGAACATTGTGCTTGAGGACAAAGTGCAGAGCAAAACGGGCATCCCCCTCATCAAGGCCGGCACGGTGGTGAAGCTCATAGAGAGGCTCACCTACCATATGTATGCTGGTAAGCTGCTGCAGTAGATCTTCTTGTGGAGACTCAAAGGTTTATTTTGTAAAGATACAGTGTGATGTTGATTGTCTGTGTTTGTTATCTAATCTGTTTCATCTGTTTGTAGATCCTAACTTTGTGCGCACGTTTCTTACCACATACCGATCGTTCTGCAAACCACAGGAGCTTCTCACCCTGCTGATAGACAGGTACGCTTCAACCAGAGCAACAACTGTCTTTACACCTGTTCTTTCACTATCATGCTGTTGATGGGGTTGTTGTGGGAACACGGGCATGTTGAAATGTCATATGATCATCGTTTCTCAGGATCGAGATCCCGGAGCCAGAACCGACGGAGGAGGACCGACAGGCTCTCTGGAACGGCGACCAGCCAATGGCGGCTGAGCTCCAGAGATTCCGGAAGGAGTACGTGCAGCCAGTCCAACTCAGGTACGACCACCGACCAATCACAGCTGAGTCTGCCTCAGGTGATTGTTCCCGTAAGGCGAAGGGGAAAACGCCGCTTGTGGGACACAACATCCAGCTGAGTCAGTTGAATTTACTGGAGCAGCTTCTGTTATACCGAGGCTACTTTTTAAACAGATTAAAGTTTCCTTGCCAGTGGAAAAGTCAGTTGAGCTTCACAGTCCAGAACAAATAAAAAGGCACCACAAGACAAATAGTAAGAAATATAAAGAGCATGATGGGCAGATTTATTGCTTTGCTAATCTTTAAACTTGAATTGCAGTGTCAGATGTTCTGTGAAGGTTAAAATCAAACGTTTCCCTTAATGCACTGTTTATTTAGACATTTGGTTATTTACATTTTAAATAAGAAATGCTCAAAAAAGTTTCCTGCTTCCTTTTATTTCCTAACAAGGCCTTTTGAATGTGCTGCAAAAGATTTTGTGTCTCTTTGTCTTCTACTGTTGTGCGGCTCTCCTGTTAAGGCCTGAATGTTCCCACTGAGCTGCAGAATAACATATTAGAGTTTGTATCCTTATAAGGACTAACAGGGCCAGGAACAGTCTCATAAGTACCATTAAAAACTGAGAGCTGCTAAGTATAAAGCCGCACTACGGCTGTAGTTATAAATAAAACCCTTTTTAAACTTGCACTTGCACGGTGAGGTACAAGTCTTCTGGGCACACGTACTATTGTATCCTCTGCATCAAACATGGCATGAATTTCCTAATACGACAAAACAAGTAACAAACACACACACATTAAAAACAGCACAAGACTCCTAAAGTGTTTGAGCATCGATTGGGACAAAAATGAAAGGAAGTTGTCTCGTAGTTTGGGTGGTCTATTGTTAGGAAAACATTGCAATGCGGTGCAACCATTTCTTTGAAACCCAGGATACTCAAAGTAGGTGAAAATACCCCTTCAAGCCTGACTGTTGCCCTTTTAAAGCACAAAACATCCCTGCTGTTTCTATTTTTAAGTACCCACTCTTTAAAAAACAAAACAAATCTGGTTAACTGACCAGAGTAAGGAATACAAACTGGCCACCAGCCAAAAACTGTTCAGTTAAGGACCTGTTTGCCAAATGTCTCTTTTCTACCAACCTCTCTGTCGGGTAATCTACTATTATTTGAATTTCTTGGTTGATGTTAAATTGATCATTTGGGAAGTGGAGCGCCCCAGTAGTTGCATGTCAGACATTTTTCTCTCCCCTTGTTTCCTGTCTGCCTCTTCACTACTGACAAAAAGAAAATCTTTGAAAATGTCAATATGGGCAGTAAAACCCCAAAAAATGTCCCACCAATTGAGGGTAAAAGGTGTTTTACTGAACAGTTGTACATTATGTGGCAAATATCTTTCAGCGAGCACAGTCGTCTGAATGTCCTCACAAATACTGACAAATAAACGTGAGCGAAATCTGTGTGGAGGACAATACTTACAATCAGTTAATACTCTTTACGTGTTTTTGCTTCACAGGGTTCTCAACGTTTTCCGCCAGTGGGTCGAACATCATTTCTACGACTTTGAGAACGATCCGGAGCTGAGAAGTCAGTTAGAGGAGTACATCACCACCAAGATCCAACTGCGAGGTCAGAACCACAAACCTCGAGCTTCCCTGAACACACACACATTCATCTTTGTAACATCGGTACTGGAGTTTTGTTGGCGTCCTGTCGTCTCCCTCGTCTCTTCCTTTTTTATTTTAAAATATTAAAATGAAAGAGGAAAAAACTGTTTCACAATCAGATGTCATGTAGGTCGCTGTCGTAGTCCTGTGACATGAAAAGGGCAGGTTTTTGTAGTTCCTTACGCGTAATTCCAGTTTTTCTCAGGTATTTATGTTTAAGAGGTTAATGATTAATTCTTATTCAGCATCATTAAAAAATCATTACTGTTTTGGAGACATTCACAGGCTGTTGTCACTGAAAATTCAATTTGAAGCACTATTTGCGTATTTGCAGGTTGAGTTTGAATGAGTCCGCTGATGACTTCACTTTCCTCTGCCGTCGTCCATCTTGCCTCTGTGTACAAATGTGCACTCGCGTTTGTGGAAAGACTTTGAGAAAGTTGAGCTTTTAAAATACATTTTTACACCGTTTCCGTTGTTTAGGCAAGTCTATGAGAAAGTGGGTCGAGTCCATCAACAAGATCATCAGGAGGAAGCTGCAGACGCAGTCGAACGGCGTCAGTCACAACATCACCTTCCAGAGGCCGCCTCCTCCCATCGAGTGGCACCTCTGCTTGTCCACCCAAGTGGAGTTTTTTGACCTCATGACGCTCCATCCTATAGAGATCGCCCGCCAGCTGACTCTGCTGGAATCAGAGCTCTACAGGTGAGTCGCTGTGACCGAGCAGCGGGTTAGAGAAGCAGCAGGCTTGTGCCCGGCCTGTTGACAGTTAAAACCTAAATCTGTGTGCGGTAATCCGTTTGTTCGTACAGATGATGAGACATTCACGTGACATTTGGTACAGTGAAAGTGTCACTTTTTTTTTAACAACCCACCTCCCCCACAGAGCTGTCCGGCCGTCCGAGCTGGTCGGCAGCGTCTGGACCAAAGAGGACAAAGAGAAGAACTCTCCTAACTTGCTCCGGATGATCCGCCACACCACCAACCTCACACTGTGGTTCGAGAAGTGAGTCTGAGGAATTAAATGTCCAGAATTGTTTTTTAGAGTCCTGGAAAAAATCATCTGTAACTGTGTGTGTGTTGTGTTTGTCGCCCTCAGGTGTATTGTAGAGACGATGAACCTGGAAGAGAGGGTGGCGGTGTTATCGCGGGTCATTGAGATTCTGCAGGTTTTCCAGGAGCTCAACAATTTTAACGGTGTGCTGGAGGTGGTCAGTGCCATCAACTCGGTCCCGGTCTACAGGCTCGACCACACCTTTGAGGTGAGCAATGCTATTAATGTTATCAGAAGAAAAACTATTTACTATTTTACTATTTATTATGACTTTACAGTATCATTTACTAAACCGTGAAACCCCTAAAGAACAAGAAGATTGCACCAATGAATCAAAGAGACTAAACTTAAATTGCAATACTTGTAGCAGAAAACTTGAAGTATTGTTCTGACATGCATTGTAATCTGTGGCTGGCGATCAAAACATCATTTATGGGACTTTTACTTCCTCCTGCACCCACAGGCAATACCAGAGAGGAAGAAGAGAATCCTGGAAGAAGCCGTGGAACTGAGCCAGGACCATTTTAAGAAATACTTGGCTAAGCTCAAGTCAATAAACCCACCCTGTGTGCCTTTCTTTGGTAAGTCTTCTACAGTGTTACTGTGGATCCCACTACATGTATGAAATGACCTGTGACAACAACAATATCTCAGGATTCCCGTCCATTCTGAGTCACTATTACTTATTACGAAACCAGCGAGAACTTCAAGTTTCCGTATGACTACGTTCTTCTCTTGACCAACACCAGAACACATCTTCATCCTTAGGTATCTATTTAACCAACATCCTGAAGACGGAGGAGGGCAACCCGGACTTCCTCAAACGCCACGGCAAGGAGCTGATCAACTTCAGCAAAAGGAGGAAAGTGGCCGAAATCACAGGCGAGATCCAGCAGTATCAGAACCAGCCGTACTGCCTGAAGGTGGAGCACGACATCAGGGTGAGCGCTCATTCTTACTCTTTTCTCTTTTGTCTTTTAGCGATTTCATAGATCCTGAACTCAAAATATTTATTTATTTATTTTTTTTGCATAGAGGTTCTTCGAGAACCTGAACCCAATGGGCAACAGGAGTGAGAAGGAGTTTTCTGACTACCTGTTCAAAATGTCTCTGGATATCGAGCCACGGAACTGCAGGCAGGCGCCACGATTTGTGAGTGTTTGGACTTTCAGTGTTGCAGTAGTGCTGATTTAGTATTGGTACCATTTCGTACCTAAACTGCACAGAGTGACATCAGTCAAATTAACTCTGTAGTTTAAAGAGTCAGTTTACCTCAAAATATATTTTCTCACTTACTTCTAGTGTTTTCTAGTCATACAAATGGTTTTGTTTAGTTTTTTCCCCTCAACCTGCCCTTAGATTTGTGCCGCAGGGAGCGGGAATTTTGTTTTTGGTGCTCAAAACATTGAAATCAGAGATCACATTTCATCTGACTAACTCACAGATCCCACTGAAAACAGTTTTCACAGGTCACCGTTTCTTTTGCTGGAAGTATTTCTAAGGGTCAATTTTAGAACCATAATATTTTCTGTCAAGTTGCAGCTCCCTTCTTGTGGACAGAGATGTGGATAAACCCCCAAAACAGAATTTTATTCGGGCAAATAGGGTGACTCTGCAGGACACTCTTCTGTAATGAAGCCTGACGCACCAGATTGTTTGGGACAAACTGTTGGATCTTTTCTGAAATATTCATATTTGAGTCATATTTTTGAGTTAATACATTTCCCTTCTGAGGTAGAGAGACATTCGCATGGCATAAAGTTTCAGTGGGCACCAGGGAAAGAGAGAGCGCGTCGTATTGGTGATGACGTTCTCTCGTGTTTCCTCTCCTGCAGCCCAAGAAGAACGTGTACACTCTGAAATCCCCGGGGATCCGGCCTGTGCGGACGTCTACCGTCGCCGCCCTGAAGAGCCACCCCGTCCCCCTGGAGAGGGAGCCCCCGCATAAGATCACCTTCCGGAGCATCGCCGAGACCGAGCCGGAGACGTGTCCGGCGTCCGTCTCGGTGCCCACCTCTCCCAACACGCCGACCCCTCCGCAGTCGGCCTCCTCCGACCTCAGCTCAGTCTTCATGGAGCACGACCTCAGCAGCTCCTACGGCGGTGAGCTCAGCCGGCGCTCGAGTCCTGCAGAACTCCCACTGTATTTCATCTCTGTGAATATCAGGGAACGTTGTTACGTGTATATTTAGAGTTGTTTGTCCCACTGACCTTTCAATTAATGTTTTTTATTATTTTATTATTATACCTATTCCTGAGCCACTATCTGTGTATTGGCATTTTGTAAACAACGAACACTGACTGAAGACTGATTCTGATGTCTGTAGAGAAGTTGGAAAACATTGAAATGTAAACACACTGCCTTTGTGCTTTTGTGTAGAAAACTAAACGCATGCACCTTTCTTGTGAAATGAGATCTTCATCTTCTCTCCCTCTTGAATTTTACAGGTTGCAACTCCATATTTGCTTCAGTTCTTCTGCCGCCTTCAAGTACGTTTTCAGTTTTGATTTTAGTACTTTTTACCTGATTTGAAGTCGGAGGAATCCGTCTTCCAGTACTTGGTGATTGGTGAGATGTGACGGCGAGCAGGTTTTTGTGACCCCAGTTGTGTCTTTTCTTTCTCAGAGTTCCATTCTATGTCTTGCGGCAGCCTCCACCAGCTTGGGGAGGAACTGCTGAAGCCGCCTCCTTTGCCTCCGCGAAGGAAAGATGCAATGTCTGAAGCCAAAGTAAGAGTCGGGCATCGTTTCCCAGCTATCACACCCGTAACTACGACACCTCAACTCGGCTCGATAGGGTCCATTATTTTCGCGATTAATCGTTAAAGGAAAGGAAGCAGATCCTCACATTTAAGAACCTGGAACCAGCAAATAAAGGTCAAAATGTTTATTAATTAAAAGGCTTCAACTGTTACGTTGTAAAAAAAACTCATTTGGAATTAAATCTGAAAAATGACAAATGTACAGTGTAAAAAGACTTTTTACACTTAAATGTGACACGAGTCACTTCAGTGCAGTGAAACCTGGACGGATAATGAATGATTGCATGAATGCATCCAGACCAGCAGTTCCCAACTTTGTTGACAGCAACAATTAGAGGGACTTCTAAAAAAAAAAATAAGCATAACTTGGCGTGGCATAAACATGTTGACCTCTTCTCAGGGTTATTTTAAGACCCCATGTGGAGGACGCACGATCTGTTAAACATGTATATTGTTTGGACACAGTTGTGATTTCCGTTTGTCTTTCTGTGTGTCAGCTGAGCTCCAGGTCCGACAGCCCCCCAGCCATCCCTCCCCGGCTGCCCCCTCCCCTGCCCAGGATCCAGCCTCGGCCGCTGATCTACAACGGCCCTCCCAGCGACGGCCCCCTGCCCAGCCCTCCTCCTCCGCCGCCCCGCGACCCTCTGCCCGACACGCCTCCCCCAGTGCCCCAGCGGCCCCCGGAGATCTTCATCAACTACCCGCTCAACCTGCAGCCTTCCCCCGTGAGCCGATACCACTGGGACTTCAGCAGCTCCCCCAGCTCCCCCAACACCCCCCCCAGCACGCCGTCGCCTCGCGTCCCCAGGCGGACCTGCACGCTCAGCGCCAGCCAGAACAGCCTCTCCCCTCTTCCCGTTACCATCACCGCTCCGCCTGTCCCCCCCCGCCACAACTCTAGCCCACAACTCCCCAAACTCCCACCAAAGACATACAAAAGGGAGCTGCTGCCGCCGCCGCCGCTACAAGGCCTCTCATTGGTGGAGAACACCGACAGCAGCCAGTGAGTCTGCGTTCTTCGTTTTTTTGTTTGTTTTTTTACGCCTTGAGGTGATCTTGAAATGCAAACTTCAAACTGTCTCCTGCAAACTAAGACACAGTGGACTCAAAGCTACTGATCAGAAAGAACTACACTGCTCCACACACTCTTGACTCCACCCGCCCGCCCTCTGCATCGTGCAGTCACCCCCCCCGCTGTGCCTCTCAGGGGATCAGTAGCTCCGCCTTCATCATAAACCCTCTGTGCCAATGAGAAACCCACACCGGCGTGCCAGCGAATAAACAAGGAGTCAGGTGTTCGTGTGTTTGTTCTGTACGAAGCGGGGACCGTCTGCTCCTGATAAAAGTTCTCACCCCTCACACTCTTTAACTCACACTTCCCCCACGTCCCACTCCTCTATCAGGGTGGGGCGAACGTGGGGGGGCCTTGGACTTTGTTGCCTCAACTGTCATGCTTTTGTTTCTTTGGGCATTGACATCATCTGGAGTCCTGCTGCAGCTCACAGATTTTTACGACCTCTCTCCTCCTCAATGATCCACGTAGACGTAGCTCCTTCGCGGTGGGCGTGAGCAGCAGACATTTCCATTGACTTGTTTTTCCTACAAACTGATAAACAAACAGTTGCCAAAGTCTTATTTTATGCAGGGGGATAAGGGATTTTCTTTTTTTAAACCAATGTGACATTAAAAGAAACGCATTACGGAGGCGACACTGAATCCCCCACCTTGTATCTCAACTGTACACTGTGACTGTATAGACGCTGTATAGAGTCAAACTGTCTGAAGACAGGCCTCTCCGCAGCCACAAAACGTTGCCTTTAAAAAAATCCAACAGCGGTGACCTCTGACCCCAGGCTCCAGTCCTCTCGGCGAGTGCCTGGAACACTCCATTTGCACATCCAGTTTGGGCAAAGTCAGCAGGTTTGGATGAGACTATTGAGAGTATCCCTGTGCGGAGCTCTGCCACGATATCAAACGGCACCGATCCAGGACGGAGACGAGAGAGACGCAAGTCTTTTCCTCCCTCCAACTCTTCGAAAGCTGATGTCTTAACCGATCCCCTTTACAGACGTGCGCTGCTGTTTTGACACTGTGCTCTTCTCCAAAAGCCCTCGTGACCAACTCTTCTCGGTTGGTATTTAAAGAGTCAGCTGTAGAAGCACGCAGCCTCCCGCCAGAGCTCGTCAGCTCCGCCCCCGAGTGGCTGCTCGAAATACCTAGAAACCCATGAAAAAGAGGAACTTTCTAACCCAACTTCTTCTTTATCTCTCTCTTTCCGTTTTTTCCTGCTTGAAAACATTTTTGTTTCATTTGGAAAGACTGAAATAATCCATGCATCATGCTCAGATGTGCCTTTTTATTTTGTTTTCTACTTTACAGAAATAAGCAAATGGTGTCTAAAATGCTAAAAAATAAAGTTGGCTATGTAATGTTTAGAACAAAGCTATACACTATGAAATTGTACATGTTTGTGGATACTGTGTATATATAACATGTATACACTAACTAAATAATTTGTATAAAGTGACAAGTCCCCCCCCCACCCCCCCTGTTGTATTGTACCCTCATCCGCATCTGTTCAGTTGAATATTGCCTAATAATCCAATGCTGCTACAGTCGGATAAAAAAATCAAAAAAACTAAAACAAAACAAGAAAAAAAAAGGTCACTGTCACTAACTTACTTACAGACAATCTCCAGTTGAAACACTGGGATTTTTAACTGAGGAAAGCCATTTCCATTTATTTTCCTTCCCTGCCCCTTAGCTGTTTTAAAGCAATGAGAAAAAAAACACAGTTCAGTATGCCAAGCACTTACTTAGACGTGTGCTTCACTTTGTACATCCTACTAATTGCCTTTTTCTCCTTTTCAAAGATTTTTTAATGCTTACACTCAATAAACAGAGGTTGGACTTGTATTAAAGCTGCAGTTGAATATATACAGACCTATATTCAGCTGCAAGTATTTGAGCATAGTGAAGAATTGGACATTTCCTTTCTGAGAAACACACTTTGTGCACTTTAGGCTGTACTGTTGAAGAGCCGCAGTTGTTATAGGTCATGTTTGTAAATGCAATGGTCCTATGCAACTGTTAAACTCACTTTCTACGTGGATCAGGGCAGAAAAACACGAGTCTACCGCCTCACTTTTACCCCCGCGAAGACACACAAACACCAGGGGGATGTCTGACCATCACGAGCTGGACTTCAGCAAAACGCTCTCAAAAAAATCACTCTTTCCCTCTTTTGTTTTTTTTCTTCTCCTCTCTTTGCCCTGAAATTACACAGAGCCCTCTTCCTCCACCTCTCGCTGCCTTTTGTGCAGATGATGATGGATGATTACACTTCTGAATCAAACTAGAGATGAAAGGTGGAGTTGTGGAGGATTTTTATCGACGGCCGAAGTCAAATCACTTCACTGTCTGTGCTCACGTTCTGTCCATTTCCCAAGTTTCCAAAGTCAGTATTGGTGGGGTTCATTTTGCCAAATTCTTTTTGTTTTCTTTGTTTGTTTGTTTGTTTGTTTTAAACCCCAGCCCAGACAGAAAAACAGGTTGGTTTTCCTCCGGTGGCACTGTAACAGCTTGATCCAGCAGTCGGTTTATTTGATGGTATGTGGCCTTTTAACTGCTTTGTATTAATGGTCTTGATGAGATTAATAAATCACCCAGTCTTATTTTGTACTGAACTACTCATTTCTCGTCTCGTTTCTTCTTTTACTCAATTCTGCTTTCTCACACAGGTGTTTGAAAAAGATGAAGAAATTCATAAAGGAACAGTTCAGGGAGAGTTGGATGAGAAGCTCGAACACTTTCATTGTGTTAAATAACATCCGGTTAGCTTAGTTTAGCATAGACTAGCAATGGGGAAACAGCTAGCCTGGCCAAAGCCATCTACCAGCACCTCTAAGTTCACCTATTGACGCACAAAAACGTTATATATCCTTTTGTATAATCTATAAACAGACCAGTGTAAAAACAACACTTTTCCGTATTACGGGCGGTGCGGTATGTAGCTATGTATGTAGCTATGTGGCTAATTCTTGGCTCTTAGTAGTTGCCAGGCAACCAGGAGAGACTTAGGCTCGGAAATAGTCTGTAAAAAAATCTGTACATATCGGTTTTTGGAACAAATGAACACAAACTATATGTAGCGTTTTGTTGGGGAGCTTTAGAGGTGCTGGTAGGTGGATTTTGTTATTATTTAACAGAGCCAGGCTAGCTGTTTCCAGCCTTTATGCTAACGCTAAGCTAGCTGGCTGCTAGCTGTAACTTCATATTTAGCTACCATACAATCAGTGTGGTAATGGCAATGATCTCTTCATCTAGTTAGCTAGCTTTAAAGATTAAAATGTGGTCCATAAACCTATAAAAATAAATTAAATAAGTTCATTTTATTAGCTAAACATTGATTTCTCATGTATCACCATCTCACCTCCACAAATGGACTGGAATATTTAAGTGGGATTTTTCAAATGTAAATCTGGTAGTAAATACATATTTAGTCCAACCTGTGCTTAGAAAATGTTTGTTGTGTGTTGCTGACTTTTCTTTGTTTAGGCACATAATCCCAAAATCCTCTGGGTTTCTCCCACATGTCAAAATGTAATCCTGAAGAACCAAACAGTCAAACAAACATGTCTGCAATGTTCATAAAAGGTTCAGCTTTAACAGAAAATTAAGAAAAATCCAGTTTCAGGTTCACCGATTTCTTTTGTCATTCATGCTTTCAAGTTGCTGCTGTGGCTTTTTTGAGAAAAGCGTATCCATTAAACAAACTCACAGGGCTCAGGTTTAGTTAAAACATGAAAGTTTTGATTTGCACCAGTTTTTAGTGATGGTCCTCTTGTCTCTGGGGAGGACGGGGGGGGGTCAAACGGTGCTGCAGGGTCCCTCGCTGTCCTCACTGTCGTCCCACAATCCTCCCCCGCTCATGGCTGCTGCGTGGTTACCTCGCTGTTGGGGCACTCCTGGTCTGAAGAGATGCAACGTGGCATTACTACAGTTTTGTATCTGCACTGAGAGCAACAGTGTGAATTAGGTTGTTGTCACGTTTCGTGCGCGCAGCTTTCTGTATCAACATCCTACCTGTAATTACAGTAAACGTCAGGTGTCATCATTCCACCTGAGGAAGGCTCTTACCTCAGGTTTTCTCTGCTCGGGTTGAAATTGTGAAAGCTTTGTCTCGCTGGGGCTTGAATCGGTATGAAGCCTTGTCTGCTGTCTTTCTCTGGAGCCGAATCAACCTGGTGAAGTGAAGTGTTGATATACAGACAGAAGGTTCAAACGTATTATTGACGGGAAAACACAGGACTGCACAGAAAACAGGGGATTAGTTGATTGAAGAAATACTAATCAAATGGTATTTAGAGACACAGATGAACAAAAAAGGAGGCCTGGTATGGACTGAGCAGAGTGTTTATGTAACAGAAAACCAAGTACTTGTTTGGCTGGATCATCCCAGATGGGCCTGAAGGCACTTTTTGGATGTAGAGGAGGCGACCCTGTCCTGACGCTGACCACCCTCTTCCCGTAGGAGCTGACGAGGCACGGCGTGGGCCCGTCCACGCGCGGCCCTGCGGTGTTTCTGAGGGGAGGGTGAGGAGTTAACCTGGGAATCTGCCACCTCAGGCACACGGTCCTCTCTCTGGGCGCCTCCCTCGGCTGCTGCTGTTGGCCGTATGAGGGCTTCAGCAGCACAGGCACCTGGCTGTCCTCCTCTTCATCCTCCCCGCTGTTGCTGTCCATCATCTCCCTTCGCAGGGTGCCGTCGGGGCTGCAGGAGGTGACGGAGGAGTAGTCGAAGGCCGAGGTGTCGTCTGGGTCCGTCTCGCAGTCCTCGAGCCCGTGGTCGGCGTGAGGCGCCTCCAGCTCGTGCCTCCCGGTGGGCTGCCTGCAGGTGCTCTGGCCCGAGTCACTGTTCTCCCCCCACGCTGCGGCGTCCGGAGTGAGGAGGGAGCAGCAGGCGTGGCCACAGTCACGGGCCGGCTGGTTCGGGATGGTCCTGTCTCTTCCGCAGCCCTTCCTCCTCACCGGGCTGCAGGACCAGCACTCCACACGCATCGAGTGACAGCCGTCGACTCCGTTAGTGAGGCTGACACCCTGCTGGTCGTCTCTGTGGGGGGGAGGTTATTACATCTCACACATCAGAAATCTGAAGTCCATTTACTCGTATTTTCTTGAGTTTTTACATACTTTCTTTTATCTGTTATTAACCTTTATTCCCTACTTCCCTTTTTATATGATTTAAAAACATGAAAAACAAAAGATATAGAGTTTTCTCTTCTTTAATGTAAATACTTTTACTTTAGATACTTCACGGATGGATGGATTTAAGGATTTGAGTTCTCCTTCCGTAACTGGTTTTAAGGCAAATGTGCCACTTAATGTGGCTGTGGGCAGCAAAACAGATGAACATCAGAACAACGCAGAACTGGTTGATTCACAGCTGCTTCTTCATTGTAAGCTACAGATACTATAATATAGTGTGTCTATGTTATTTATATAGTGTGTATAGTATTTTAAATTCATGAGCTAAAACATGCAACAACAAAAATAAATCCACAACAGGCTCCAACATTTCTGCCCGTCGGAGCTCGTGTTCAGCAGTTTTGCACTGCAGGTGCTCTCTTGTGTGCTGCCGCGTCTGAAGCCAGCAGGGGGCGACACTCACCTCTGAGCTGCAGGGTTGGACTCCTGCTGAGACTCTCTGGTCTGTCGGCTGTTCCTGCAACAGTTTGCTGAGGACCCACACGCCACTGCGTCGGAGCAGCTGCTGCCCGTGCAAAGAATGAACAATTCTTTTCAGAATTTCATTTTTTACCTCTGAATGTGTGGAGAAGCCGAAGTCCTTCTCATAACGCCCTGACCTTTGTCCAGCTTCTTCTCCTTCCTCCCATCGGACGTCTTCCTCCAGGATCACGTGACAGCGAGACAAAAGGGTCCTCAGCGCTCGCTCAGTGCCCAGCAGGAGGCTGCAGTCGGGGTGCTCTTTTCCCGTCCACTGCAACAAGTTCTAGAGGAGCACAATTGGGAAAAAGGAAGCAAGTCTCTGTTATCTGTGTGTATTTGACCTGTAGTACTTTTAAAGTGTCCAAACCTTAATTTAGAAGAAGAAGAAGAAGAAGAAGAAGGACCCACTTTATTACAGCCATGCAACACACACATGCAGATCACACGCTGAATTTGTCCTCTGCATTTATCCCATCCATGCCGTCCTTCCTCCCGAGGACAGCCTCGAGCAGTGGTCGTCCTTTTTTTTTTTCAAGTCCAAGTGCT
>JAVQJD010075505.1:0-13923 GCA_036023655.1 Nannoperca australis
GGGCCGCTCTAATTTCCACCATTGAAATTACACACCATCACAACACCCACATTAAACATATATACACTACTCTCTCATCAACTACCATACATCCTTCTTCCACGCATTCCTCCACTATACTAAACCCTCACATATTTAACACAGCAGAGTACCATTCATTCACCCCCCTACAATCATCTTGACAATGGTATCTCCCAGAACCTATAAACTGGTGCGTAGGTACCCGGGGATTCCTTTAGCCCGGACACCAGGAAGAGGAAACACAATGGTAAGTGAGCTGCATCCACCATACATACACACAATCAATTTAATCACCAATTTAAGCCAGGCAATATTCTATATATGAGCACATTATGCTAAGATGCTAGTCACCCTAACCATCTGCTTATCTTTCTAGATCAGTTCCAATGAACTTCTTCAATCATTCTGGTGTGTGTTGTGTATTTCCTCGACCTAACCTACCTCTCATGCTACCAATAGTAGTAAAGAGTACCTTCATTACAGACCATTACAGTGAAACAAAAAGGTATGCATGTGGTCTCATGATGTTTCCATTATGGTACATCTATGAAAAATTTAATTTTTTATATAGAAATGTGTTGCTCTAGTACCAGAGTGTGTGGACAGATCCAGGTCAGACATTGTACGGTAACAATATCAAAATCATTAGGTTATTGCAGTGTAATTTGGTAAAGCTAATAACAAATTAGCACAAACTTAAATTACACTTACACTAAAACTAAACTAAAAAGTTGAGAAAACACAACAATAAAATCAATACATTGAATAACTGGAATTATGAATGCCTTAGTTCGTCGTACTACATATTTGCTGACATTTAATCCTCTTGAAAGTTCTGTTTTAAAAGTATGTAAAATAAGTTATGTTTTCTCAAGAACAAAATGCTGACTGAATAAATGTGCTGCTGCCAAGGAGGAGGTCGTCGTAGGTTAGACGCAGAGATTTAAGTGCATAAATATTAACTTCACACTGTCCTGTCAGTAGGGCACAGTGGGCACATGCTTGTCTTAGAACACTTCCAAACACAGTCTTTAAATATGGTTTCTATAAAATATTTGGTAACACTTTACAATACAGTACACAGAAATGTGAGTAGTTACTTGATGGAAGTTTTGATTGGACTTATTAGTTTTACAATAGTTTAATAGTTGCACAGTCCAATCCAAACATCCATAAAGTAATGGTCAGATAATCATGAAGCAATGAAGGACTACACTGTAACTGCTCAGTATGATGCGAACTACTCACATTTTTTTGCACTGCGTTGTTACCAAATAATCTAGTAAATTGGTCAGAAAGATGGTTGGTTTAGCTAGAATACAGCAGGCTACACAAAGCCAATAGTCAGGAATCATGAAATAATACAGTACTAATAACTAATAAATGATACAGGAAATTCTATCATCTCTGTAGAAAGGAAAGTAATCATGCTCAGTGGGAGCTTTGCTGTGAAGAGCTTTTTTATCAGATAATTCAATGGCATTTCATTTAGCTCAAGGACTGTGATCTGTACTGTTCCGCTGTCTGTAGAGCTTCCTCTCAGGCTCCATACAGCCCCAACAAGTTAGGATAGAGTGTCTTGAGGCTGAGTGGTGAAACCCAGGGTATAAAAAACACTAGCTTCTGCTCCCTAAGGGTATTGCTGTGAGCTCACTGTAATCATTGAAGACGAATCAGATAAGCGTATGCCTTGTATCACTCATCTGGATTGTGGTAACTGTAAAGTCAAAAAACAAATTCAAAATAGATTTTAGTAAGAAAATCTGCCTGAAACTATAACTGTGAGGGGGGTTATCTCTACTAAGTTTACTGTTTTGTACCAGTAGTAACATCATCATCATTATTGTTGTTTACGTCTGTAATGCACCTCACACTTCACTTTGTTGTATTGATCAGTCTTTAATAAAACCACTAGTGAAGGCAGCACAAACAATCCTGTGCCAGTGGAGTCATACAGAGGTCATAGAGATAAATAGTCATATCACTCATCAGTTGTGTCTACAGTGTTTTTATCAGGAAGATGGTGGAACATTAGAGTGCTGGTTCTCCACTCCAGTTCCTCAATCAGCCATCTTCATCAGTAAAGCAGACAAAAGACATCTGTGTACTCAAAGCTCATTTGTAATTATCCCAAACACTTAATTAAAATGTATTGTAATGTCCTTGTAAAAGGGATTGTTGCACTGTGTATTTTTCTCAATTAAACAAGAAGTCATTCTTTAATTACAGATAAAAGAAGTGAATTGGGAAATGTATTGATTGTTTTCTTTTATCTACATTCAAAACATATTTTTATTTCTTCTGTAAGTCAATTATTATTTAAAGACAATATCTCATTTAAATTCAGATAGTAATCACCTGTCAGCTAGTTATTTTATTTTTTATGTCCTTCCTCTGTGGTCTATAATGTCCTGGTGGTAGCATCTGTCTGTTTTAACACATTCTTGTGAACATAACTTAACATCATGATAGAAGCTGCACCGCAGGACCCTCCTATGGAGAGGATTATTGAATTAGATTTAAGAGCTCTAGCTGAATACATCTCCATACTAATGAAGAAGATCAGATATTGATGAAACCACTACTCCATTTCTTATTCTCTTAATGTGTTGGGATTCATATTCATTTCATCTTGTCATAATATTATCATAGTTTTTAAATAATCATTATTATTCAGTTCAAGACAAAATAAAGAAATCGCTGCTTAAAGCAATAAATAGCTTAATTAAAAGATTTAGTATATCATTATTTTAAATGTATTATTGTGATGAAGTGGGCAGCTCAAGTGCCTCTTGTCTCATTTTCTGCACCTTTGCTACACCAGCTCTAACGACAACCAGTGGGAGAACAAACGCTACAGCTAATAGGAGTCGAAAGACATTCTTCCATATTTTCTGATGATTTCATTCTACTCTTATGCCAGAACCGAGGAGAATCACCACACCTCTTCAATGGAAGGGTTGTGAAATAGATGTGATCAGAGGGGAAGCTCAAAGAAAGAAATGGCTCCAACAAATGGCAAAGTGCAGCAGTTTCCACTGAATTTGTAGCCACATTTTCTGTAAGTTTAGCACCTGATTGAGCAAGACAGAAACTGGTTACGCAGTCAGTTACCTGGTCCTGAACCTCCACAACGCACACTATTTGAGGGAGAGCTCATGGGTGCAGTTCAGCTGTGGGATTTTTGTGAGGTTGTCAAGTTTAGAAAATAAATGATAAAGACGGGATTAAATGATAATGAATGGCAATCCATCCACGTTGTTGAGATATTTCCGTCTGGAACAAAGTGGTGGACTGACCAACAGACTGGCTGACAGTCCAAAATCCTCGCCACAAGCATAGCCTGCGAAAGCTGGGGAAATTATAGTCATGGGAAGCCACCTGGCAGTGCTCACCAGGCTCAGAAACATAAAGTACTTGTGTAATTGTGTAGCAGCAATAAAATCATGACAAAAGTCTAATTGTAGAGTAACATGTTAACAAATGAGTCAGTTTAATCTAGAAATCAATGACGGATCATTACACAAGCACTGGAGGTCACAGACATTGGTTTAATGTTACATTTACACTTAAAATATGAGCATCATGTAGAAATTGTTCCCAAAATGTTGATTGATCTGAAATAGCTTACTTGTGCTCTGCTGTGAAAATGTTCATGCACTCAGGGATCTTTTCACAATTAGGTGATTTTGTAACCTCATGGTCTCAAAGAAATCCTGCTTTAATCAGACCTCTTAAGATGATATACAATGGAGCCATAAAAACTTTGGATGGGAAGCCAATACTGTATTGGCCCCATATATCAGTCTATTCCTCAAAGATGCTGTTACTGCAGGGCTCCACACACACTTTTGTGCTTCCCCATGTTGAGGCGGATCCTGGGGGAACAGGAAGCTGCTACCACCTGCTCTGCTGCTGATAAACAACCTGCACAACTTAAGGGTGCAATACATGAATCTGAAACGTGCTACATACATCATTTTAATCAGGGGCTGGTTGTATAAAGATTTTGTACACTAGTCTACAAGTTAGGCCAGTCATAATTTGTTTTTAGACTGATCGAAGTCCAACTGTCCAACTGACAGCATCAATGACGGGTGTGGTTGGATGTGGTCAGAACTGTGCCTTGTTGGACATGTAACCACACCCACAGAGTGATGTCCCACATGTACTGGCACACCCTGGAGTACACGTCTACTCACTGCAGCAAGTTGAGAAGTCAAACCATTTACTTGAAAGAAAAAAAAGTTACGTTGCTTTGTCACGTAATTTTCCTTGTAAAATGTAACTGTTAAGTTTTATGCTCTAACAGAGCCCCCCCTCTCTGCATGCATTGTCTGTGTTTGGGTCAAGTCCTGCTTTTGAATCGTGACAATTAGTGATGTGGAAATGTAAATTATGTGGACTTTGCCATGTGAGCCATTACAGCAGAGATCATTTTTGTATGTTCACTGTGTCCCTAAACTGCTGGTAAAAAATATTAAGAAGGAGATATTTCATTTAAGGTTGAACCTATTAAGATGAGTCATCTCGTTTTTGAGATATAAGCTGTAAACTTAATGTGATGTGAACTCTGATGATAGGTGCGAACACCTTCTCTCTGCAACATCAGATGATCAGCGAGGCAGGCCGTTTCATGTTCTTTCACAACCTTCTCTTCTGAGTTAAAAACGATTTCAGAAGTATCAAGCTGGTTTCCTTTGAATACTAAGCATCTTTTTGTGTGACCTCCGGGCCTCAATTGATCATCAAATGGTCCCTACGGAGCAGTCGACCACAGGTTGACACTGGTGAGTTGGAATAATAAATCAGCAACGGACTAAGACAGAGAGACCTGAAGAAATGGGCCATGATAACTACGGTGTATGTTTCAGACCTGTGGTTGAACTGGAAGGAGCTGAGCATGAAAGATTTTAGAGACATGGAGGGCTGTGCTGTGTTCTATAAAAGACCTTGTATGTCTCTGCCATATGTGGCACAGACTTGATTTTGTACAACTTTTTCTTAATTTTTTTAAAAATATTGTCTATTGCAAGTCCTGTGGTACTGGAGGAGTGCAATGCTAACTCAGTCTAGAGTTGGCCTTTTGAAGCGGAGTGTAATATCTGAATTTTTTAATTCAGAAAGCACAACCCATGTGGAATGTGACATATTCATATTTACAAAATTAGGACCAAGTATTGATCAAAATTCACTTAAAAGGTTAGCTGAGAAGTTCATCTCTTTCCCGTTCTTATGGTGCACCTCTAAAACTTCCTTCAATGGTACATATTGTGTTTTATGCAAATGTTCTGTATATTTAGTCTGTTCCCTGTTGTATCCCATGACAACTCCCCTCAAGATCAATAAGATCTCACCTTGTCTCATTTTTACGTGTATTGATGAGCCTGATATTGGCTTGGATTTTCAGTTACAAACATACAGCAGCATCAGTATCGCAGTGTCATCGTCACAATAAAATTATTGCCACCATTATTCAACCTTCACGAAGCTGTCAACTCAATTTATTTACAAAGTCTTTTCCCAGGGCTGTTGTTGCCTTCCGCCTTGCCTCTGCAACACTTGACAACAGCGACACTTTTTCCTTTCACGTTGGATCCAAAAACACTACAGAGGCTAACCAAAGAGGCTAAGAGCTTTGGGTTATTATCACCCTTGAACTACAGTGGTGGCAGCTCTCGTATTCTCTTTGAAAACTAAATCCTGTTTCCGGCCCTTGACATCAAAAAAATGCAAGAGATCAAATGGAAGAGGAGGAGGAGAATGAGGTGGTAGTAGGGGTGCTAATTAAAGGCATGGATTATTTATTTGCTTCGTGGTGGCATTTTGCTTGTTTGCCAAACAGCTGTGGGCTGAGCATTGCCTTAGCTTGGCTGACTGCCTTACACTTGCTGTCTAGTAGATATGTATGGTCATACACACAAACTCTCCTGCTTCACAGATTCACAGCTACACACCAGTATTTCCCCAAGATTTTTATTTGTGTCAGGGTGGAAAAACCTCAACCTGAACAAGTGTTATTATGGAACGCACACTGAATGTAAAATTACCTACAGTGTGAAGGCAGATATTGAATTTGAATTGGGCAAAACAGAATGTATATTCCATATTCTAAATATATAAGTGAATGGGTGTGTGTCTCATAAACAAAAACAAACTTCTTGTATGTGTTTGTTTTTTACTGATTTGCCTCCTGGTCCTTAACACTGGCTCAGCCAAACTGCCACAGCATGCCAGGTGCTCAAGTAAATGATGTAAGAATGACTTATTGTCATGATAGCACAGTCTAAATATAATTGAAGTGTTCACATGCCAGTTGCATGTAGGTCACTTGCCTCAGGGATCAGATTTGGCACAGTGTGTTACATATCCATGTGGTCCAGATGGAATAAAAAATAAATAGAAATACTACTCTGAAGTCTTTTTCTGAACACATTGATTAAACAACATCCGATCTGTGTCACATGTGAGGGGACTGAGAACTGGGACACTTTCAGCTGCAGTGTCGTTGTAACCTAAAAGTTTTAAGAGCCAACACTAATGAAATTCTTGTAGTGAGTTACCACTTGTTGGGACAGGGAAGGTTAGGTCAGTCAGGATCTTTAGATGTCCTCCCTAACCAGTTAACAACTAGAAAACAATAGTGAAAAATAATTTCCACCTTTCAAAAAACACAAGGCTGTGGATTTGTTTTCCTCCTGTCCTACCCAATTCTTTGAGTCACCAGATGAGTCACTGGTGTAGAATATGTTGCAATGAGCTTGC
Source organism: Nannoperca australis (assembly GCA_036023655.1). NCBI lineage: Eukaryota > Metazoa > Chordata > Actinopteri > Centrarchiformes > Percichthyidae > Nannoperca > Nannoperca australis. The sequence continues at coordinate 6,787 of JAVQJD010075505.1, forward strand.
AGGCTTCGCTTCATATAGACACACACCAACACAAATGATCAAATAAGCTAGCTAGCTAAATAAATGCTGTTTGGTAAATGTATTTAATGACAAATTGTTCAGCGGCAAACAATCCATTCTGCTAAGTTTGACATCCCACATCACAGAGAAGATGATGTCCATTTGACATTAGTTAGAGGGAATTCATTTTGCTACATGGTATTGTATCTATGAGGCCAGGTGCGCACAGGAACGTTTTCAGGATGTGAATGTGGGCAGGGTCAGCACCTTCCTGCTGCCAGAGTCACCCACTGTGTTTAACAGCTTCCCAAGATTTCATATTTGTTTGAGATGAAAATCTTTATTAAACAACTTTTATATTTCCTTCAGCAGTATAGTGTTAAATGTTGAACAAGACAATTTGTCACAAAATGGAAATGAGAAAGGTTAAAAGGCATGCTTACTTGCATTAAAAATGATAGCTTTAACATATGAAACAACTTAAATGCCTTAAATGTTTAGAGCCTCTGATATTAGTTTGTATGTCAGTAAGTACTAAAATTTAGCACATAAAGGAACTGAAAGTTGAAGCATTGAAAGAAGTTGAAGTGGCAGAAGCACTGTAAGTCACTGAAGTGGTAATTATAGTCGCAGGTAAGTGCTAAAAGAGCTGAAGTACAAGCACTGAATGGAGTGGAGGTAGAAGCCATGAAAAGAGATGGTCAGTTGGAGTGTAACAACTGAAATAGGGTGAAGTGGCAGTTGAAGTGGAGCTACTGAAAAGAGATGAACTGTCAATTGAAGCGTAATTATAATATGAGTAGAAGTAAAATGTTTAGAAATGTCCAGAAACGTTGGCTTATTTCTTTGGTAGAAAGTAGATCCAAGTTTACAATAATTTTGAGCACAAACAAACAAGTATTCCATTCTTCTCCATGGAATTGAGGGAGGAGGAAAAGATCTCAATGATGGATATCTTATAAACTCGTGGTTGTCTGAAAGTGAATATTATGCCTGGATCTGTATCACACAGGTAAAACACACAGAGACATTGCAGTTTTTTAATGCAGGTGTGGCTCTGGCTGCTTTTGTATTAGTAGAAGGTTGACTTTTCATAACAAATGATACAATACTGTTGAAATGCACAGATGAGGGGTAGGGGAGACTTTGACACAAACACATACAATGACAGGCCTGGCAAGACATTTGGCAGGGCCAGCATGAAATAGAGTTGGGAACTGCAGGATATCACACATGGAGGGATGGATGGATCAGGTTAGCTCTGTTGGGGGAGGTGAGAATGTATCTGGGGCTGTGGCCATAAAATGAATAAGCAACAATTGTCTGACTGTCCCAAAACCATGCCCACTAATGATTTGACACTTCCAGTTCTCTCTCGGGTATTCTCCTGTTCTTATCTTTGTTCATTATCATGTTTGCTTTGCCGTGGCAATTAGTGATTTGTCCAAAGATATTATAAGGCATGCACCGGCTTACAGTGATCAGTCTCTGTTGTAGAGTCCTGCTGCACTGAAGGCAGCAGGATCTCAGAGACATTAAGGGCTCTCGGGAGCTCTGATTAGCACTCAGTGATTAAAGCTGTGCCTTTGAAAGGGATGCTTTTAATTGTCAACTCTGTCTTCTCTGATATCAGCTTCAGATAAAATACTAGATGAATTCTCTCATTTAATTTATCCAGAATGCCCACCAGGAGAGGAACAGTCATCCACTTCCTCACAGTGTCTTCATTTCACAAGCCTACGGAGCACACCATCACACCTCCAATGACTGCTCTCCTACCATCCAACAGCGACAAGATTTAACTTCTGCTAAACAGCGGCCACTGTGGCCTCAAAAAAAGGCATTTAAAGGGGTGAATTTCTCTTCAATTTCCCCACGATTATCTTGGTTCTCCAAAGACATTGTTTGTAATTGCCCCTCCAGAACTCCCTCCAGCAGGCAAGGAAGGTAAAAAACGGAACTGTGTCCTGCCGTTGTGTGGAAAGCTACTAGTTCCATGTGCTGCATGAAATGGTAAAACACCAGTTTATTTTGGCTGCACTGCTCCTCTGTTGTGTTTCTGACAAAGGAGCTGCTAAACCAATGTTTGAGCTTGCTTTTACCACTGTACCCACAGTTGACACAAAATCATTATCTTGCCTGTGATATGCATCTCTTGGCATCAGTGTGGACGGTTACATCTGTTTAAATAGAAGCACATCTGTTCCTTGAGATGGACAAGTGACAGACGTCAAAAACACCCCAGAGACACCTGAAAGAAAATGGCTGCCGTGCCCTGCTCTTAAAGCTGGAGCAGTTAAACCTCTGCTTTTATAGAAGAGAGAAAGGCTGCAATTTACTGTCCATCAATTCAATGTTTCATTTGGAAAAGGAAACATTTGTAATTTTTTCTTTAAAATGTCACTTACTGTGTGGACCAAGAAAATTATGTAGTCTAGTCTGAGATTTACACTCAACAAGATTCTTGATTTGGATATGGATTGTAAGGGATTTTAGCACTTAAGTGTCTAAACAATCGCAAAAGCGAACACTTTTTCACATGACTACACTGTGTCAGATAGAGTTTGACACAGTAGTTTGCCTGTGTACTGATGTGTGCACCAAAGGAAAAGAGCACCAGATGCCAAATTTAAAACAGAGATTGGCTGTGGAGAGGCTACAGTTACTGATTGTCTGTTCTGTCCCTGTGAACTCCAGTGAACAGTCTTGTCCAGCTGAAATGTCCAGTTGACCCTTGAGCTGAAAATCAAAGAGGAAGGAGTTGTAGAGTGTGTTATAATTGTACTTTAGCTGATTAATGCAACAAGTCGGGTAAGCAGGAGATCAATTATTAATGCTGTGCTTTGCAGAGCCCTCTCTTCAGCAGGGCTCATTGTGGCCTGGACTGGCCAATTTTGTTACATTAAATTATAATATATTGCTTCTATAACTCCTGTAGTTTCATCAGATATAAAAATGTATCATCAAAACGAACCATAAATAATCTGTGCATTTTACACCAGCTGCACATAGCACTCTGTGCCTGCCGAAAAATGAAAATGTTCTACAAAAAGTGTAATTATTTTTGTTTTCTAACTTACCCAAGAAAAAGGTCTCACTATTTGTTCCCTGAGATATTGCATCAATTTTGTTCAAAGGTGCTTTTTTGGCTTATCTCCTATATGTAATCTCTAAATGTCAGCACCATGCGGGTTTATACAGTATCTGGGAATGATGGAGAGGGAATAGAAGATATTTTGTGTTAATAGTGTAGTGCATTATTTATTTTTCCCATTCCACACCACATGGATAGAGCACAGCAGGGAACACCAGCAGTGTTGGCCCATCAAGTTGTCTTCCTGCAACATGAAGATGAACAAAACAGCTTTTAAACACTCATGGGAGATTTGGTGTTTCTGCACTTTATATTAATTCTCTTTATTGTCCAGACATGTTTTATTGTATCCTAGTATTTTCTGTACAAAAGAATAGAAGCAGTAGAAGGTTTCGTTGTGGGATCATAGAGAAAATACTGTGTCAAAGGCTGACAAAAAAATGTTTTAATCATTTTCTACTTGCATAAGCTAATTCTAAACTATGCATTACAGTGTTCAGGGTAAACTGATGTGCTGAGTAACTGTGGAAAACATGAGTTAGAGATTCAAACCCTTGCAATTCCTCATCAGGCAAACTTGATCAATAATCCGAACACAGAAACCTGACTCATGTTTCAATATCAGTCACACACAGCACAGGATCAATCTTATCAGGAAGTGGAGCCGCAAACATACAGACTCGTACTCTGAGAAACTGGGTCGATGGATTCAGTCGGTGTCACAGTTTGGAGCCTTTTGTACATCTCGGTCTGTCCTGGGTAGGGATTGTGTGCAAGAGATTCTGGATGGTGTAGTATTTTCCTATTTAAAGCAATAGGGAATAGTGCAACCTTTTTTCTCAGTTTCACAGGGTGCCAATTTAAAAAAGAAAATAAATAAACCTTTCTACTATGGGGGCCTAATTTAAAAAAATGTTCTACTAGTACTTCTACTATTACTACTACTCCTCTTGGTCTAATGCTCTTAATCTCTTTATATTTTGGAAAATTACAACTCCAAACTTTCCACACTTCCAACAGTATCAATAGAAAGCCAAAGTCAAAAAGTGTTTTCACGTCATGCTACTCTTTAAAGGCTTCCTCTACCCTACCCCAGTTGCTGATTTGCATAACCTCATCCCACCACTTGCATAAAGGCTCTGTCTGGATACCCATGGGTGTTTAGTGTTATGGGCCAATCATTACATTATCGCTCAAAATTGGGCATTAGTCTCAAATGGAAACTACATCAAAGCTTGATGAACTTTGATCACTAAAGCTTTGAACCTAGTCTCTCTTGAGTTTAACCACTCTTTACAGGTAATAAGTTCAGATTTAGCAGTTTGCTTAAGGCAAAATAATTTATTTCACATCAAAACAACTCTGTCAAATCTCAAATCTGGGGAATCGGATTGTTCAGTGGTGTCAGCTGTCTGTATCTGCAAGAATGATTACATATTAATGTTAAAGAAGCTGACAACATCTCTTGTATGGAAGTGAAGTCGCTGTCATGTCGCTTCCATGCCGGCTCGTCAATGTAACATCTGTGACTTAATTATTTGAACTTCCATTCTCCACCGTTTCCCATGTCTTTCCCTCTGCATCGCCCACTTGTGTCTCTTCTAGCTTCACCTCGTCTATAGATCAACCTTGCCAGAGCCCTCAAGTCTCCAACACATATCACTTTTGACTGGCGAATCAATAATTGAATTACTTTTATGAAACCACACCACTAGAAGTGATGAGGACTCTACAGCTGCCTCAAGCCAACCACTTAACATTTTTAATCTTACAGGAGTTCAGTATGGATCAGCCAGTTGGGGAAGAAGTGGAGGGAAATCAGACACCCGGATGTTTTTTAATTAGAGGCAGGAGCCAAACAAGCAATGTCAGCTGGGCGTCTTATCAACATTAGTCAGCAATAATGAATGTGTGTGAAAGGTGGGGGTGGGGAATGTGGGATCGTACGGGTCACTTAAAAAGACAAAACAATACATAAACATTTTAGGCATTTGGCTGAAGCTGTTATCCACAGCAATTTACAGAAAGCTGATAGACAGGCAGACACTCAGGATAAGTGAGCAGCAATTGAAAGACAGGCTGACAGAGATTGTGGGGAGTGATTCAGACTACCTCAACAGGAATTTGACAGTTGGTAAGGTTTCCATGATCACACAGGTTACATTTAGTCAAAAAGTGTCAATTTTTCAGGCAAGGCTGCTTTATTCATACAGCACATGTTGCACATGATTTACACAGGCAAATAAAGCATAATGACATTCAAAATAACAAGAATAAAATAAAAACTAAGATGTACATTGCTAAAATAAAAAAATACAGTTACAGTGCAGTAATAAGCTGTAATTTGCCCCACATGCAACAAAGGAAATAAAAATGCATTAGAGAAACCATTTAAGCAAAGGTACAGGAGAGTTATTTATTTAGATTTGAGATCATGATGAAGTTGGTTCCATCTGTGTGTAGCATTGCCACTAAAACCAGCTTCACTCTGTTTGGTTCTGACTTGAGGTACAACCAGCTGACTGCCTCCTAAAGATCTAAGGGCCCTGCTGGGTTTATATTCTTCAAGGAGATCAGAGATGTATTTTGGCCCAAGATTATTGAGTGATTTATAAACTAGCAGCAGCACTTTGAAATCAGTTCTCTTGGTTCTCGTTAGAACTCTGGCAGAATTGTTCTGAAGACCAAAAATGAGGTTTATAACTTGGGTTTTATAGCTCTGGAATCAAGCTAGCAATATCTTTCATTCTTTCCTCCTCGTTGCCAAGGAAATTGCATCAAGCTATTTACTTGCTCTAAGCATTGATAGAATGAGTCCAAGGGACCATAGTTACTTGGTGATAGAGCTAAGAAAATCTGAGTGTCATCTGCATAGCTGTGATAAGCAATGTTATTGTCATATATTATTTGACCAAGAGGGAGCATGCACAGGTTGAATAATAGTGGCCCAATAGTTGAACCCTGAGGGACTCCACATGCCATTGTGACCCACTCATATTTATGGTCACTAGTGGTAACAACATAGCCTCTGCCTTCAAGCTATGATCTGATCCAACTGAGCACTGTGCCTGATAAGCCCACCCACTTTTCCAGTCTTTTGAAAAGTATTTCATGGTCCATAGTATCAAAGGCTTCACTAAGATCAAGCAGCACCAAAACCGATGTTTTACCTGAGTCAATATTCAGACTATTATTTAACACCTTTATCAGTGCAGTTTCAATGCTGTGATGTTGTCTGAATCTAGACATTGTTGAATCAAAACATAGGTTACCTGCTGTAACCCCAGTTCTATGAGTACATGCGACGCCCTCTAACGGGCTTCGACAGACCCCGCCAGAGGTGCCTGTAACTCACCCTTGCCGCACAAATCATCCGCCCGTCATTGATGGCTAGCACCTGTGTCCTCCGCAGGACGGCCGCTGCCGCCATATGGACCTCCGGCACCTTCCTTAGTTGACAGCTCAACGTATTAATGGGTGAGCTGGTCGAGAGGACCAGCCAACACAGCGAAATAGTCTCCGTCAGAGTGTCCCGCGCTGGCATAACAACGGCCAAAATATCCGGCCGTCGTCCGGTCCATGTCCGCGGAAAGTTGCGGTCGGCCTTGACCGCAGACCGGCGGCTGGGCGGAAGGAGAGAAGCCCTCTGGGCGCCAGCCACCCCCACGACTTCGACCTTGATGGTCCCCCGATACCAGCGCTGGGCCAGTAATAGTAAAAAGTAGTAGGGAGCGGGCAATCTCCAGGAACCGGGTCTGGCGCTCACGCTCCTCCCTGGGGAGCGTGAGACCGGCCCAGCACGAATCGACCTCCATCTGCTGACATTGCCCCAGACATGAAGCAAGTCGCATGAGGATCTTCTGCCAATATGGGAGAAGCAAGCGAAACAAGGTCTGCTAGCCATTAGGTTTTTTCCCTTTCCGTGGTTCTAAGTGAATACACCAGTGACACCCGATGGTGACAAATTTCTCGCTGTAGAACTTAAGACAACAGGTTGCTGAGTGAAAAAGGGGAAACGAGCAATGCACAGACTGGGGTTATAT